>JARHVA010001564.1:2435000-2710000 GCA_037957365.1 Torreya grandis | reverse complement strand
CCTAAAGTATGTACCTCAATATCATGCAGATGAGAGGTTTAGAATTAGGAAATTCATTATAGGATTAAAACCCTAGATTGGTTCTAAGGTGGATGTTTATGGGCCATTAACCATGGACCAAGTCTTCAAGAAGGCAATCAAGCAAGAATAAAATCTCAAATATCTTGCCCAAGTTAGAGATAAGTTCAAGGAAAAGTTTGGAAGTTCTAAATCAAATTTTAAAAAAAAGATTTCGAAGTAGAGGAGTGGAGACTCCAAGGGATAGTTCAAGAACTAAAATGTTAAGTTTAATAGTAGCTCAAGGAATAGGAAACATAGGAATGGTTTCAAGGGAAACCAATAGTCTGATAGGAAAGGGACACCTAGAGGTTGCTTCATTTGTGGAGGTGACCATTACGATCAAGAGTGTACTTAGAATAATTTTAGTGGAAAGAATAAGGGTTCTACTTCTTAATAAGGAAATTTTTAGTAATAGATTCATGCAACTATTGAAAATCATCAAGATGAGTTCCAAAATTCACCCATTGAATTGTCAAGTATTTTATTTGATGATCCACTTTCTATTTTGATTAACACTAGGGCTAAAAAATGTTTTATTACTCTTAGAATGTTTAATAAATTGTCTTAAAATCTAGAGTTATGGTAAATGCATGGTCAGTACAATATGGGAATGAGTCAAAGGTTAAGGTTGACAAGTGTCTAGTGGAAGCTAAGATCAGGTTGCTTGAATTAATAACAATAGTGGGCTTGTATGCTATACCATTAGAGTCATATGATGTGATCATAGGAGCTAATTAGATTATGGATCATAAAGCTAAGGTTGATTTATATCTAAAGAATGTTGAGTATCAAGATTATTTTGGAAATTAGACACAACTTCAAGGTGAAAAAAGAGAGTTTAAGCTTAGTCAAATTTATACAATTCAACTCAAGAAGGATTAGAGGAAAGGATGCCAAACATTTCTCATTAATATAAATGATACGGGAGAATTTAAGGAACTATCCATCAAGGATTATACTTTTCAAAAGAACTTTCAATATGTGTTTTTAGATGAGTTGCTTGGATTACCACACAAATTTGAGTTTGATTTCTCAATTGACATCATACCTAGATCATAACCATAGTTCAAGAGACCATATAAGATGATGACTACTGAATTAGTTGATTTGAAGGATAAAATTTAGGATTTGTTATCAAAAGGGTTGAGTCAACCAAGTGTATCACCATAGGGTACACTAGTGGTGTTCATCAAGAAGAAGAGTGGTACTCTTCACCTATGTATTGATTATAGGATGTTGATCAAGGTGATAATCAAGAACAAATATCCACTGCCTTGTATTGATGATCTATTTGATTAGATGTAAGGGTAAATGGTATTTTCTAATATTGATCTTAGAGTAGGGTATCATCACCTGAGAATACAAGATGAGGATATTCTAAAAATAGCATTCAGAACTTGATATGGGCACTACAAGTTTACAGTGTTACCTTTTTGGGTTGACAAATGCTCTAGTAGTATTTATGAATCTTATGATCAATGTGTTCAAGGATTATCTAGACTACTTTGTTTTTGTTTTTATAAATTACATACTCATATATTCTAAGTATGAGGAAGAGCATCTTCAACATCTAGAACTATTTTGTAGTGTTTTTGGAAACACAAGTTGTACAAGTTGTCCAAGTATGATTTTTTCCAAAAGAAAGTGCAATATCTAGGACACATTATTTTCATGGATGGAATTTTAGTGGATCTGTCAAAGATAAGAGCCATAATGGAATGGAAAACACCTATTAATGTGTATGAGGTAAGTATTTTATGGGATTAATAATCTATTACAAAAAAATTATTCCAAATTTCTCAAAGATAACTAATCCAATCACCTCTCTCTAATGGAAGAATCAAAGTTTTGTCTGGTCAGACAAGTGTGAGAAAGCCTTTCAAAAACTAAAAAGGAGGCTTAATTTGAAACTAGTGCTAAGATTTACTGATCCTAATGATAAATTATCCATGATCATGGATGCATCTAGGGAGGGACTTGGAGGAGTTATTATGTAGGATGGTTCAGTTGTAGCATACAAGTCAAGAAAACTAAAACCTTATGAGGTTAATTATGCCCCTCATGATCTGGAACTTGATGCAATAGTGCACACCTTATAATTTTGGATGCATTATCTATTGAAAAAAACATTTGAGCTCAAGGGTGACAACTTGGGACTCGAGTACACCTTTACCCAACTGAACCTAAATGCATGTCAGAGACATTGGTTAGAGTTATTATTTGATTATGATTTTGATATTAACTATATAAAGGGTAAGGAAAATAAAATTGATAATAACCTAAGTTTTAGAATGTAAATATCAACCTTGGATACTATCAGGAGTAATTTATATGATCAATTTATCAAATTATCTCTAGGAGATGAATTTTGTGATTAGGTCAAGAAATCATTGTTAGATAATTCTCAAAATCCTAGGTATAAAGGACTCAAGTTAGAGAGTGATGGTATTTTAAGGTATAATGGTAGGATGTATGTGCCTAATAAATAGAATATGAGGATCACAATGCTAATACCAAGCTCATGGTTGAGCTAAGACCTTTCTATTTCTAGAAAGGAATCAAGAAGGATGCCACAAATTTTGTGTCTTGTTGTTTGGAATGTCAGCATGTGAAAGCTAAACATGTGTATATGGTAAGATTATTATATCCTCATGATATACTAGAATGGAAGTGGTAAGTGTTTATCATTATCAAAAAAATGACATGATATGATCTTGGTTGTAGTTGACAAACTAGTCAAGGTAGCTACTTCATACCAATCAACTTAATAGATGATGCACCTATGCTTGTGAAGAGATTCATAACAGAGGTGTATTGATTGCATGGATTTCTAGAAAAGATAATTTTAGATCAAGATTTGAGAATGAATTATATATTTTAGTTGACTTTAAATTCAGCTCTAGGTACATAGTTGAATTTTAGCACTGCATATCACCCAAAAATTGATGGATAGTCAAAGAGAGTTAACCAAGTTTTATAAGATCTACTTTGCATATATTGAATGGATCAATAGAAAAAGTAGGAGTACCTTCCATTAGTTGAGTTTGATTACAAAAACTCATACCAATCAATGTTGAAGATGAATCCGTTTGAGGCATTATATGGAAGGAGGTGTAGAACACTAATCAATTAGGATAGGTTAAAGGATAGGATAGTCTTTGGAACTGAGATGCTTATGGAAATGGAAGACCAAGTTAGAACAATCAGGTAGAGGTTAACCAAGGCCAATGATAGATAGAAAAGTTATAATGATCTGAAGAGAAAAAAAGGAAATTTTCTATTAGTGATAAACTATTTCTATGGGTTAAGACTCTAAAAAGCTTAATTAAATTTGGGAAGCCAACTAAACTTTCACCAAGATATGTGGGACCATTTGAGGTTCTAGAAGTGGTCAATCTTATAGAATATAAGATTGCATTACCAAAATCTCTAGCTCTTTTGTATAATGTTTTCCATGTGTCTTATCTTAAAAAGTATGTTGTTGATCCTTCAAATGTGTTGGATTGGAATGCTTTGTAGGTTATATTTCCTAGGGTGATCATAGTATAACCAATCAGAATAATTGACACTTGCAAACTTAATTTGCATAATAGAGAAGTGTCATAGTGCAAGGTTTAGTATAACCAATATTTTGAAGATAATGCCACTTGAGAAGATTATGATGAATTTTATAGGATGTTTCTACATTTTTTTACTTGATATGTTATTGGATATTATTTATTTTCTACTAAATAATTTTTTATTTTAGAAATTATGTTTGAATAAGTGTCATCAAGATGATTAATAGTTTTAGGGGGGAAGGATGTCATATCCTAATTTCTCTTTAAAACTAATAACCTATTTGATTAGTGGATTTTATGATCATTGTTTGGTTAATTACCATTTGTTTATGTTAGGAATAAATCAAAAATTAATGCAAAATAGTTTCACAAAATCAAAATAACAAGAGATATGAATAGAGATACATAAAGAATAAAAGTTAAAATTCATAAAAAAAAAGATAAGATCTAATGTAGTTCACCCAATGTGGGCTACATCTACCAAAAAACACTTGATTAGATATTATTATAAGCCAACAAGAGTACAATCCACTCTCAAATCAATCTTCTCACAATTACAATTCACAAATATTATTTGGAGCTGAACTCAATAAAATCTCTTAAATTGAAACACTCTATTCACCTTCTCAAACTCAATTCTTCTGATATATTACCTACTGTATGTCTATCTAAATATAATTACATGAATATGTAACTAATATAGTGGTTTTACAAACCAATGGGTACCAAAACTATAGGCCAAGTCAACTTGTAACAATTTTCCATTAATCATGGATGATGACACCACACATATATAAGTATAGATAAACCACGTATCTATACTATCAAAAAAACATTAAGAGTGTACAATACATTTTAATGTATAATATTTGAAACACATTGTAATGTGGAAATAGGCTCCATAACACAATAGGTTAACATATATTTCATATGCTAAGCTATGGATAGTTATATGTTAATTAATTTACATGATTGATTAGATATGGAGTTAGCTCTACTTTTATAATATGTACATGAAGATCTTGTTGTTTAGTTTATGATTTAATAATTTTGGAAATATTGGTGTATTATTCCTAATTTAGTTAAAGGGTCTGAGTAGTAAAATTAGTATATAAATATGCAATAACTAAGCTATTATTTTGATTAAATTAGATTAAAATTCAAAATTTTCTAAAAATAGTAATAAGGGGAAGAAAACAAGACTTATTTGGAAACTGATTGATCCAACTGAGAAGAAGCTAGAATTCACTATGCAAGATTAGGACACCGTAACAAACTAAGAATTAAACTTTGTTTTGTGATTGGATAGGAGCACCAAAACTAGAAAAGAGTAGAAATGACACTATAGTCCACCCCTACCAATGTTTTCCTAAGGATCTAAGATTTTTAGGTTTTGTTCACTATGTCTGTTTGACCTTGTCTACAAAGTTTTGGTAGCTGGAAGTCTGTAGATCTCCTTATAGAGTAGATTCTTTCTTCAAACCCTATTTTCCATTATGATTTGACCAATTTTGAGAAAAGAGAGGGTTAGTGTGTGTAATATTTATTAGATGTGGATCCACACCCCTTGTGTGGACACACTACCTACATACCAATACTCTGAAGAGGGATCAAGCCATATGTAGTTCTCCCACTTGATGTGCTTTATGAAATTGTGTATATGAAGATGTAGAATGCTAAACTAGATGTGCTTGAGGTGGCTAGGGACTATTATAAGGATTTGAATAAGCTTTTTAGTGTGTTGGCTAGCTGTATGTAGAGAATAGGGAAGATTTATTGAGTATTCTTGATCATATTCTTGTTTGCTTAGTGATAATTTCCAACCCTTTCCAAATGATCTCTGAATGGGCTTTTTTTAGGGATCTATTGGTCATGGGTTGAATGTACTCATGTTAGGATGACAAGGAATAGGATGGGGAATTAGAAGAAATTTACCATTGGGGCTAGAAATAGACTTGAAAGAGATCACCAAAAGCAAATAGTTATGACACTGGCACTATAGTCCTAGTGTGACACTATTGTCTTGAGTAGGCAGGACTTTAAGGGATGGATCTATCATAGAAATAGGGGTCTGGCTTAGCTGGGATAAAGTCTAGAAGGCTATGGATGATTGGTAATTAGTGAAAAGATGCATATGAGGGTCATGAGAGCAAGCAAGAGGGATTTAAGGGTTAGGTGTCATTAGCCACACTCAAGTTACCAATTTTTGCATTTTATATGACTACAATTTATCACAATAGTATTTTATATATTTATTTGTTTTGGGCTAACTAACCTCATTATTTTAAGATGGATATAAGACAAATCCATCCCTTAGAGTGTGATAAAGGGAGGGAATCATCAAATAAGGTGGTGTAAATGGAGGTGTTGGGGGATGACATATGGTAAAACTAGAAACCCACACACACAATAATAGATTAATGTGCTTTGATCAATTTTGATTTGATAGATTTTTAGTATGTCTTTGAGTTTTAATGTTTTTTTATTCATTTGAATGACAACTAATATGCTTTCAGCTGTGACCTTGATTATTTTACTTAGTCTATCTCAATTATGATGTTGCTTTAATGAATATGTTAATATGTGTATGTCGTAATATGACTTAATACTATCTTTGGATACAACTAAGTATAGTATGATAGTGTTTTGTTTGGTATACATTACTATAGTAGTAGATGGGATTTTATTACTTTAATTGATTTGTGTGTCACATTAATTAGACTTAGCATGGTCTCTATGATTCACAAATGAGTTAGTTGTTTGTTAACTAAATATTAACTCTCTACAAAGTCTATATTGTTATTTAGAATTGGCATTGATACATACAATTCTTAGAAAATTATTATTGTTTATAATAATTTAATGACCTATTGTTAAGTCAAATATTAAAATGGAGTTTCATTGTTAATGATTATGGATGACATTATTATATTTGGTAAATATTTTAGTGAAGTCAATGTTTGTTAATAATCTATGTTAAGTCAACATTATCATGGAAAATATAATGTTTGATGCACTTTTTGAAGTTAATTATTATAATGGTTATTGTGTAATCAATGGTTTTGATTAACTTGGATAGTAAAACAAAGGGATTATTTTTTTGATTAATAATTAGAACATTTGAGATTAGGGTTGGCTGATTAGCATTGACTTGTGTTATCAAGTTGTTATGAAAATGACATATTATTTTAGGTTTTTCATGGTATAAGAAAGGTTTTCACTAGTTTGACTATCGATTAGTCTTCCCCTAGTATTTTGTGAGTTTGCTTTCATTAGAAATATTCCTTTGCCAACATCATAATGAGCACAAGGATTCCCGGTAGAAAATGAGGAATTTAGTTGCATGAGGTTAATATGTAAGAGAATATAATGGGGAGAGAGGATGCCTAGGTACATACAATAGACAAGGGTAGAAAAGGAAGAAAGAGAAAAACAAAGGAAAAAGGGTTTAAGTGAAAACAAATTTGGTAGAGTTTTAATTCCATATACCAGGTTGGTTATGTTGTTTAGTTCATAGAAATAATATGGATTATTTTAAAGGGTTTTAGTTAGTTTCATTTTATTGAAATTATTTAAAGGGATAAATGCTTAGCCTTATGGATGGATCGAACATCCACATAATTGAGCATATAACCCATAAAAACCCTAAGATAACTAACTATGAGGTGAAAATCCTTTGCCATAAAATGTAAAACTTTGAGTTTTAGTGAAGAATTTTTTGTGTCTAATTTAGAACCCTAGGAAAATTATAACAAGGTTTAACTATTTCATTAGTGGTGTGTATTCACTTATAACTTGTAGAGTCTTTGATTTATATTTTAATTTTGAACTAGTAAGATCAATATAAACATAAATACATTGGATTAAGTCTTAAACTAAGTAGAGAATGACTATGCATTTGGGGGTTTTTAAAATTCAAAATTTTCATTTATAGTTTTAAGCCATTTATTTTATTATCAGGCAACAAATTTATTGTAGATTATATCAGGTTAGAATTTACAAGCTTGGTTAGGGTAGGAATGTATGTTTCTAAACCCAAAATTTTAGTATTGAAGATTATATAAAAGCCTTTTCTATGCAAATATATTTCAATAACATTTTTGTTTCATTATTATAACTTACACTAATATGTATATATACATTTTAGGGATTTATTCACACACACACACACACACACACACACACACACACACACACACACACACACACACACACACACACACACACACACATCTATGTGTGTGTGTGGATAATGTAGGTTATAGTGTACCTATAAAAACTTATAACTTGGAAAAATATGAAGTTTGAATCATAAAATTTGGTTATAAGTCAATTAGGAGGTTATGATAGTTACATTTGAGAATTTTATTTTGATCCCTAAAGGATCAAACTCCTCATAAAAATATCTCTAGTTATGTATTCTTGCTATAATATTTATGTTGAAAACACATTTAAATCTTATAACCAGTTGGATAAGATGTAGTGTAAATTGATTATATGATATCAAATATATTTAAATACACATAGCTGTGTATAATAACAATTATATGTAAATTGAACCTTGTGATATTTAAATATGGTCTGTCATTGTTTTAAGGTTGGAACACAATCAATTTACTTATTTAAGATTTGAAAATAAATCTAGAAATGAATTTAAAATTATAGGATGAATAAAGTGTATAAATTACTATTAAAACTAATAGTTAGGTTACTTGCCTAATAGAGTATTTGGTAAACATTATTTATATATTGTTGATATATTTTGTATATATTTTGTTATATGAATCATGGACTATTAATATAATGGAATAGAACACATTATAAAAACATCATAGATATGTGTTTGATTACAATTTTAAGGATTCAATTATAATGTTAAACCTAATTTTTACATAATACTCTTAGATGATAAACAAAGACTTGGTCTATCTAGGGTATACCATATATAAGGTGTATTTATACAGACTATTATTAAATTGCATTATGTCACTTAATTGAATGATTATATATGTAAATAAATATATAAGATACATGTGAATTTATGAACTGAGTTGAATTCTAGTTCATGTATACTATATATAGATTCACATATTCCATCAATGCTTAATACCTTTACATGATATAATAAATAAATATGGGTGCTTTGATATGTGTTAACAGTTTGATGAAAATTTTTAATATAAGGCATTTAGATTAAATACAAGTCATTATAATGTTGTTGTATTTAAATGATACAATTATTGAACACTTAGTATGTAAACATTAAGTTGTGAATTAATGTTATTTAGATAGATGAAAATAACATTTGACATTAGATATTGATATTCTGTAGCTTGAAGTCTAGACAAACTTCTTACCTGGATGGTATGATTTTATTGAGGACTAATTTAGAAATCTATACCTATTTGATTTATTATGAAATAATAAATTAGATGTTTTAAGATTCACTACATTACATTTGATGGACTAGATGTATGTATTTGATATTTACATGATTAACACATTTTATATCTTCTAGTAAGGAATATTCTATATGAATCTATTAGTTTTTATATTATTAAATATATAACCAAATCTCACATTAATGACACTAAATAAGTAGTGTGATGGATTACACTTTCTTAATTAGTTCCACTAATGCGTATATGAGGTGTAATCTGATTGAGTAGTGTTTTTGAAATTGATTGATCCTAGAGATCAATAATTATATGAAAACTTTGGCTAAAGTAATGTTTATAATTAAACATTATCATTTTATGTGTTTGATTTAGTTCACATGTTTGTATGATATCATGTTATAATGGGTTTATTTATGGTATACATCATGTATTAGTTATCCTATATCACATGGGTTTTATAGACACCTAAAACTGACCACCATTGGCCTTCAATTGGACTTAAGGCTTATTCCTACCAACCATTGCAAATTAAGTCTAGGAATTATTGAATGTCTCAAATTTGCTTATGAATCATTATTTGAATCTCATAATCTTATTGAGGCATCCCTAATTGGGGTATCATACCATATGCAATTATAACCTCTCATAGATTCATCCCTAATCTCCTCGTGGAATTGCAATAGTCAATTTGGCGTATGAACCTATTAAGTGGGGGTACATGAACTTAAATCAAATCCTAAAAATGATAAAAAGTTAATAAGAATTAATTAACAATCTAAACCAAATTAAATGCTTAGTTGAATTATCCATGTGCAATTAATGAATAAATAAAAAAGGAAATTCAAAAATATTAAATATTCTAGCTTCTCATGATTATCTTTTGTGAGTTATCAAGCCTTTTAGAAATATCCTAAAATATTCTAATTTGCAATTTTCACATTTCAAATTGGTGTTTTAAGAATATTTTTGTTTAAATCATTTTGATTTTTTTAAGCTTTCAATAAAAAATGCCAAGGGACCAATTTTATAAACATTTCACTTTGGTGCATTAAAATAAACACTCACACTTAGATTATATACTCTTAAGAGTGTTTAATTTTTTATGCATGTTATTTCAAAGTTGTTTATTTTCTCAAACTGATTGATGTGTGTATGCTCTTCCCCATCCCATTTAGAGAACTCAAGTAACCAAAAGTGATATTTCTTTACATTTGTGACTTGTCTAAGGCATGAAAAGAATGTTTTTGAGGCTCTCCCTAATAATTGTATGGTTTGGGTGATCAAAACACAATCTTTGGAGTCTTTTCACTTGATCATTTATTTTTATACAACTTGGCTTGCGAGCAGGAATTTATAGCCTTCTCATGAGTTCTTTAGGGGTGCATTGACCTAGGGTTTAATCTCCCATAATCATACAAACCCCACTCCATAGTGGGGTATATAAATTAGGGAATGTATATTATGATTGTTAGGGGTCTGAACGACTAGCCTCTTCAATCATAATGCAAACATGAGTCAGGTTTGGCTAATAGACGGATTCCACTAAGATGTACATGGATGAAATCAATATGCAAAGTAATAGACCCTTGCATAGTAAATTATCCGGTATGAAATCAATTGATATGATTTCATCTCTAGTGTTAACCACACTTGGGACCACCTATATGTGTGAAAAATGATAGATTAAAAAAATCCCACTTGCTATAGAAATATTGTTGATGCATAGTGAGTAGCCCAAAGTTCCTTCTTGTTGTAAAATCTCTTAATAGAAGGGGGTGTAAAAATCTCACTTATTCATGTACCTTTATTTTTGGATTAACACTTAAAATCCTCTCAAGAGAATGTATATAGATAGAATTTGATAGTACTATGCAACCTTGTCAGTTTTAGGATTTAGGACATTACACTTAGGTGTTAGTGTCATTTTATACTTTATTACATGGTTTTTGAGTCTAAACTATTAATTTTGTTTAGTTTCCCATGTCAAAATGAGTTTTGGGTCCACATCACTTTATTGTTTGAGAAGGTTTTATGATGTCTATTTGATACCATACCTTTATCTTAGTCTTTTGACAATTTTTGTGTGTCTATGTCACTTAATTGGAAAGGGTAACATTATGCTTCCCAATTAATTTCATGTTTTGTGCTTTGGAGTCTTGAAATAAACCATCGATCATACCTTTAGAGTGTGATAACACCACTACACTTCTCAAATTATTTCATAGACTTGTTTTGCCTTGTGTCTATATTTCCAATTTTAAAACCAATCCATGTGTGTCTTTTAGATCTAAACCTAGAACTGTTATGCCATTTAACTTTGTCTAGCTTGTTGCTTGAGTCAAATAAGCCTAGTTTCCTAATTTGAGTTTTTATTAACCTTGACAAGTTTAAATCAAAACATTAATTGATTTCTATTTATGCCTTGTGTAATTTGGGCTTAGACACTGATCTTTCTCTTTTGGGTTGTGTAAATTAGGTTAATTATTTATCCAATTTTAAAACTATTGTTTATGCATAAATTTTAGAGAAATAGCCTATATTCCTCATGAATTATACCAATTGACCAAGTTATGTCTAAAGTCAAATGCCTAGTCTATGCCAAAGTGTTTTAGATTTGTTCGATTAAATCATACCCCTTTGTTTAAAGTCTAACTTTTGTGCTTGTCTTACCAAAAGTTCTAGCACATGCCTATTTGAGTCTATATTTTGACATGGTATTTAGACAAAATACCTTGCAACTTTTATTTTTTTAGATTAGACTTGTTTATAACACTTTGAACCTAGAGTTTGGTATGCCAATTTTTATTCAACCCCTTGACCTTTTGGTTAAGACATTTGATGCTGGACATTTGATGTTAGGTGGGTTTATACCAAGTTTTAGCACATATCATTTTGGAGATACAACTCCCTTAGACCAAGTTAGACCAAGTTTGAACATTTTTTTCCTTTAGATAATGTTTTTTAAGAGTTTGTAGAACTCTAGGCTATTTATGGAGCATTTATCATTGATGTGGATATGTCTCGCTACACTTATGATGGATTCATGTAAAATATAATTTATGATAGAATGGATACACAAATTGACTTTGTTTAAGACCGCTATAGTGAAGAAGTGGTTTGTGATACAAATCCTTATCCTCCTTGTAATAATAAATTTGGGGAACAAAGCCAAACATTAGATTCAATGATACATTCTTTTGGTTGGTTAACATACAATGTTTTCCATGTCATTGATAATGGAATTTGATCCCCCAACTATACCATTAACCCTCCTATAGATTGTGTGAGAAATCAAGCTTCACAATGTCCAAGGATTACCATTCTAAGACCTCATCCTTTGGTTGGTGTGAGAAAACAAGCTCCATAATGCTATACCATTACCATTCCAGGACCTCACAATTTATTTTGTTAAAGTAACCAAGATTCATAATTCCCTACCATTTATATATGAGGCCCTCATCTTTTGGATTGTGATAGAAACCGAGATTCATAACACCCTACCATTGCCATTCTAAGACCATATCCTTTGGATTTAACGAGTAAAAAAGATTCATAATGCCCTACTATTACCATTTTAGGATCTTATCCTTTGGCTTATGTGAGAAATCAAGCTCCACACTTCCATCAAATTTATATTCTATGACATTACCTTTTGACTCATGATAGCAATCAAGCTTCATAATGCCCTACCATTTCTATTTCAGAACTTCATCCTTTGGCTTGTGCAAGTAACCAAGATTCAAAATGCCCTACCATTACCATTTCAAGACCTCATCATTTGGATTACACTAGTAACCAAAATTCATAATTCCCTACCATTACCATTCTAATCCCTTATCCTTTGGCTAGTGACAACAACCAAGCTTCACAATGCCCTACCATTACCATTCTTGGCCATTCCATGCATGGTAACTCATCCCAACAAAGTTATCTAATTAAAACTCGATGAGTTATAGTTATTGTCCTAGGCCATAAAATAGTCTTTTTTAAGCCTACCATTATCCAACCACTAGACATTATTTATCTATTTCCAACCATTACCCACTTTAGAAAACCCATACTAATTGTCCAACCAAAACTAAGCCAATCAATACCTCTCCAACTGAACAAATCATTCAAAGACCAAGATGTGTTCAAAATTGGTATTTTCAAACTAATTGGAAACCAAGGAAAAGAGAACCAACCAAACCATGATGTTTTTTTAAACCAACCATTTATGATAAGCCCACTTGTGATGAAAAATTAGAATCAACCTCAGTCTCAACATCAGATCAAAGTCTATTGAGTTAGAATCAATTTCAGAATTAGAATACATTCATGGATATTACAACATTGGATATGCATGCCTTACAGATCTATTTAAATACATTTTTGATCTGTATATGGTTTTTGAGGATGATTACTTCAGATTTGACACAAGTTCTCATAGTATTTTTTATGAGGATTGTGAAGCCTCTTCCCATTCCATTACCATTCCACATGCCATTATCACCAACCAATCTAGCAATTATATTGACCTTCCACTTCCCATAAGTGTTTATTGGGACTAACATAATCAAACCTTGTTAAAATTCATCCATGTAAACATATTAGTTAAAGAACATCAAATATGTCAAGACCACATATATGCAGAAGAATCACAATATCCTAGTGAAACCTTTTCAAAGGTGTTAGGGGACAATCAAAGTTCAAACTTAGCATTTTCTAGTGAAACATTTTCAAATGCACTAGAAGACAATAAAATTCAAAAGTTAACATTCCTCAGTGAAACCTTTTTGGAGGTGCTATGAGAAAATCAAGAAAACTTCATTGGTGAAAACCTCATTGAGGCACCAATAGCTGAGCATAATAGTTCTTTGTTGCTTGATGAAGATAATATCAAAGATAAAATTAGTATAACTTCCAATCTACAACCTAATCAGATGGTAGTTACTCTTAGACCTAAACAACAAAAAAATTCAATGGTCCTATCAAGAGCATATTCAAAATTCTTTAGACTTGCCATAACCAAAGTTATGTTGAATCCAAAATCAACAGCATTATGTATGCCTAAAAATCCCATTCCTCATTTGTTGCCTAACCATTATACATTCCATTATCATCCACCTTTATAGTGCCAAATTAGACCTATCATCCATTGTTTATTTATATTTACCATCCTTGGTTAAAACTTACTTTATAAAGGATACAAATATATCTTGTCTTGACATTTTAATGAAATAGAATCAATGACTAACAAATAACAAACAACATTCTTGGCATACAAATCTATAGTAGGTTCTCGATAGAGAAACTATTCAGAAAAGGTGTGGGATAGAAATTTACATGATTAATTTTTATATTTGTATCATATATTGATTAGGATGTACATCTCCACATCAACAAGAACAACATAATCTCATACCTAGCCAAAAACATTTACCTTGCCAAAAACCATACCTTTACAATTTATCATTTACCATATCTTTCCATTTGCCATTTACCTTATCATTATCATTTGTCATTCCTATTGCCATTGTTTCATACCTTGACACTTCCCTCTCCTTACCATTTGGGGGAAACCCTCTTTTCATTATATCCAATTGACATCCTATCATTTTCCTCATGTCATACCATATGCCATTCTACCATGCCATCCCTATTAGATCAAAGCCTATTTTTATCCTTCTTACCCAACCCTTTTGATCTTAGTTCCTTTGGTTCTTCCTACACCTTCAATGAGAGTATTCCAATCTAATTTTAATAAGTTTATAATTATGTGTTTAAATGACAATCTATGAAAGTAGTGTGACAGTTGATGTGGTAAGTTATCTTTCATTCACATTTGGCTGGTGATATTGATTATAACCGCCTATGGGAAAATTAGTAGTCAACCTTGTGTTACTAATTATAAATGCCTATGGGAAAATTAGTATCACTGACCTATGCCATTATTTCCTAATTATAACTATCTATGGGTAAATTAGGAACAACACCTTTTATCATTCATTATTACATCACCTTTCCAGTATTATTTTTATTTGCCTTAATTTTTAGAACTTGTTATGACCTAGTCAGTTCTCACCACCTTTCGTGTTGCTAGAACAAATTTCACTTGAGGTCCTAATGGGACTATGTAGGTCATGCTTGATTCATGTTGAGGTTAACTGAGTCCCCTTTTTCCATACACTCTCACTATTTTGTGAGTAACCTAAGCTAACACTCTCACCATTTTGTGAGTGATATCTTGTCAATCTATAAATAATTAAGATACCTCAAAATTCTATAAACATTAAAAAATTTTAAAATATAAAAACATTTGTCCTGTCTAAGCCTAGTTAGTCATCCTCAATCTATCCTACTAGGGAAAATCCATTATTAGGATGCTTTCTTTTGCTTTTACTTTCAAGATTTTTGTGTGTTTATTTGCCAAGTTATTTGTTTGTTTTCTTTCCTATTTTTTTTACTTTAATTAATGTGTCTCAACTCAGTATATATGTGTTTATTGGGTGATTCCTTAAAAATTATTCTTGAGTCCATCCATAGTCATACGCCAACATTATCATCATGGTTTTATAAGTGGTGCTTTATTTTTAATTCTTTATTGGATCAAGAGTTAGTCCTTATGCATATTTTATATATACTATCATGGTGTTTTATATCATGATGTATACCATCATGTGCTATATCAAAAATTACCTCAACGAGTCCTACAAGCAATGAAGCCATAAAATTTTCTCCTTGGTAACCTTGGTAAATCCTCCCACCACCTCTTTGATTGAATCAACCCATTGACCATTTTGGTTATATCAATGCTAATAAGGATGAGCATCTCCACATTAACAGGTACAACCAAATCATTAACATTGATAAAATTCATATACTTCTATTCATTTCTTTCATCACTTTGTGCATCTTTTTGTTCTTGAATTTTTATGGATTTTTTAGTCATTAGACCATTACATCTATGTTTGTGCCCTCTCATCTTTAATCTATGTAATAAGTTACATCCTTGAATTATGCTTGCCAATATTCCCTACTTGGACATGATCAAATATAATTTTTCAATCTTGGTCATCTTAATGATTATAAATGCCTAGGGGTAAACAATTATTTCAACTCATCCACCCTAATTGGGGCTTATGCCATTCCCACTAATTATAACTACCTTTGGGAAAAGCAACGTCTCAACCTTTGTTACTGATTATAAACACCTTTGAGTAAATAAATAATTTTTAAATAAAGTCATGCATGCATTTTATCAATTGGATTAATCTCACCCATAGATTAGTTTCATTTTTATTATTGATTTCTTTCTAGGGACCATCCATCAAACGTATGTGTTGGACACTCCCTCAAGGGGGCATCATTATAAGCTTCCAAAACATTTTTTGGAGATTTTTATTTAATCATTATTTTATTTTTGTCCTAGTTTATTATTTTAGAATATGTTATTGTGCCTATAGCTTGCAACATATTCCAAAATAAGGGCAAACTATAGACACCTAAAATTGGCCACCACTGGCCTTCGATTGGACTTCAAACCGATTCCTACTAACCATTGAAAATTAATCCTAGGAATCACTAAACATCCTAAATTTGATTGTGCATCATTCATTAAAGCTCAAAATCTCATTGAGGCATTCGTAATTGGGATATCTTGTCATATGCAATCATAACCTCTCACATATTCATCCCTAATTAGACTATGGCATCACAATAGTCAATTTGGCCTATGGACCTATTAAGTGGGGCACATGAACTTAAATCAAATATTAAAAGTGATAAAATCCTAATCAAACTTAATTAACAAGATAAACCAAATTAAACGCCTAGTTGAATTATCTATGTGCAATGAATGAATAAATAAAAAAATAAATTAAAAAATATGAAATATTCTAGCTTTTCATGATTATCTTTTGTGAGTTGTCAAGCCTTTGTAAAATATCCTAAAATATCTCATTTTGGAGACCCATGATTATTCATTATAAATCATTATTACTTGAAAATTATTAACTCTACTAAGGTTATATTTGACTTGCCTAGGTTAGGTTTTAAACCCATTCCAAGCCTTAACTCCACCTTAACTCACCTTGGGTTGGGGTTAAATCCATTTGATATAAATACAATGCCTTGCCTATTGAATTTTAAGCTATTTTGGTGCAAGTTATCATGGACAAATGTCTTCAAATATTTGAGAAGAGTAGTGTTATAATGCAGAAATGCCTAGCAAGTAAGGTTATAATGCCAAAATATTGAGCTAAGGTACATCAAGCCATATCACAAGCCATGTTGCCAAGGATATAAGGAGCTGCATAACCTCCATTTATAAATAATATTTGATGTAAAATCCAAGAAAGGCACTCAAAAATGCATTTGAAGCTCCCAAGGAAGGTAAAGGATTAATTATCTTTTGTATTTTAGTTGTGCTTTCATTTGTATTTTATTAACTAAGCTCACCCCTAAGATATAGACTTGGAGTGTAAGTGTTAGTATGTTTATTGAATTTTGTTTTGCTTAAAATAACATGTTAGTATGTTCATAGGTTATAGTTTCTTACTCTAGATTCCTACATAATCATTATTTACCCATCTATGAATGGAGGGCCATTCCCTAGTTGGGGGATAGTGTAGGGGATTGATGGTCCATGATTGGTGTGGAAAAACATTCAAATGATGCTCTACCTCCCCATAAAAATAATAAACTTGACATTAATTATGGATAATATGAGTTCGTTGAGACTCACATGCTCTATGGAGATTTGTATCATTGTATACTATTATCAAGATATTTATTATTTCTAAAACTATACTTTTTATTCATATGTACCATACAATAGTTGGCTATAATATCATATAAGTCATGGCTGAATTTGTAACAATACTATTATAAATTAATGCAATATTTATTCTAATAATCACTATTATACTTATTGTACCCAACACCCCATTTTTTCATTGGGAAATGGGGACCCATTTTTTTTGGACTATGGTCTTGACTTTGAGCCCCTCTGTTATGTGTTTATACAAATTCTAAGGCCAAGACTGGCATTGGTATTGTATTCATAGACTAATTATTTATATCAGGTTTATTTTATTGGGATTAAGTTTTTGGGCTTATCTTTATCAGAATTATGTAATTTGTCTTTCTCAGGTATTTTGTCCATTATCTGAATTCCTTTAGCCTTTGTGTTTTGAACTTATTATTACAAGATTTTTTTGCAATAGACTTACCTTGGTTAGGGATATTGTTGTAGACATTTTATTAAAAGTAATTCCATTGATGGAATTGGGTATGTGGGAATTTTATCATGGCCATTTTGTCTAAGATACCCTTGCTTTTCACTCTTTGGCCTATCCCTTCGAACATTTTGTTTGAGAAATTTCTCCCTTCACACCTACCCTTTGGTACCTTTGTCTTGGGCATGTTTCCCTTTGACCAATTCCTTCGACCTTTGTGTTTCAGACTTATTCCATTGGGGAAATTGTTTTGAACATATTTTTGAAATTATTCCCTTGAATTAATTCTATCCTAGATAATTTTTTTGAAACAAATCCTTCGATAGATTTCTTTTATCCCTCCAAAATTACCCTTTGGCCTTTATGAAGTAGATCCTTTGGGACTTTTGTCATGGATTAAATTCCCTATAAAGTATACCCTTTGACCTTAACTTACCTACCCTTTGGCCTTTCTAAAATTTCCCTTTGATGTTTTGAAAATATCCTTCGAGACTTTTGTCTCGAGTCCTTTCCCCAATCAAAGTGACCCTTTAGAATTTTTGTCATCAAACATTTTGTCTAATGTAAATTTTTTGAAATAGTTCCCCAAAGCAATCTTGTTAGTACAATTTTGCTAAAAAAATGACCCCAAGGGCACATACCCTTCAAGATTTGTATGACCCACCCTTTGGGACTTTTTTCCTATCCCCTTTGCTATACCACACTTACCCTTTGGGACTTTTATCTTGGGCCTTTTTCCCTTCAAACATTTTGTTCAATAAATTTTTCCCTTCGATCATGCCTCTTTGGAATTTTATGCTGGGCGTTTTTCCTTCAAGCCAATTCCTTTGGACTTTGTGTCTCAAACATTTTATTTGATGAAAATAACACTTCAGGATAATTGCTTCAAACATTTGTTTGAGAGAATTGGGTCTTCAAGGGAATTATTATGGAAATTTTATCTAAAATAATTCCTCAATAGAATTTATATGGACTTTATGTTTTGAACATTTTTTTTAAAGAAATTAGGGTCCCTAAAAAAATTTCTCCAAAATTTTTTATCCACAACAATTCCTTCACAACAAAAATCCTACAAACATTTCCCATACAACAATTACCCTGACCAAAATTATCAAAAAGATAGACCACAATCCTCATAGAATTGCCAAGTATCACCCCTATAGTCAAGCACTTTATTATATATATGCTAAGTCACTTTTGAGTTTATCTTTTATAGGAGAGAATATATAAAAGACAAGTGTCAAACTTGTGAGGAGTCAAAAATTCAAGCACCAAGATATACGGTGTGCATTAACTCAGATACTGGAGGTCAATGATGTGTAATCAAGCATAGTAACAAAGGGTTATCCATAGTGAGCATCGTGTTGATAATTATCATTCTCATGAGAATTTTTAAACAAAGTCTTTTTAAAAGCTCTATGAGATTACCAAGTGGCAACATTGTGGGATCCCAATACATAGAGATCCAATAGTGCATGAGAGCCCAATACATTAAAAATCAATGGTGTGGGATCGATAGAGACTTTTCAAATGGGCCCAGATCAAGCGAGAAGTTTCCACATGATAAAAATATACTAAGTGATAGAGTGTGTTTTGTGAAATAACCTAGGAAGCTTGCATATCTATCAAGTGGCATGCTCACATTCCATCATGCAAAGGATTGACAGTGCGAGTACTATGTAGACTTTTCAAAGATCTAGATCCAGTATGAAGCACATGCAACATGCAATGCACTTTTATTTTTGCTTAGTCACAATTTCATTAGTTATAAAGAATTGATACATAGATAATTATCTTTTACAAACAACTAATAGTTCCATTTTCCATTGCCCTAACCATTTAGACCACACAACCTTAAAAGGCTAAGACTTTTCACATGAATAGTTTTATAAATGGCACATATATTTTGAAATTTTGCATGTAGTTTGATCTATAATTATGGAATTTTCATTTGTCTTCATACACATGCACATGTTGCATATATTTGGAAAAGGCTATTTTAAACTGATAACTGCAAATAGACTCTTATACAGTTTTAGACCATAGTTAGAACTCAAGTTCTGAATATCACATGTAAACATTTTGCATGAACTTGGAGGATGAGGCGACCCCTTCCCCAAGTATATATAAATAATTTTAATCTAACTTGTCTTTTTGTTAGAGAATTTTTGAATACAGGAGCAACATCAATTTTGATCACGAACGAATGTGTTTGTGTATTTTATTTTCAATTTCTGTGTAATTAGTTGTTACTCTCTTTAGTTGTATGTTTTAATAATATTTAGTGTGCAAAATTTGTGAATGGATTCTTTATTATTTTTATTGATTTACTAATTTGTAGATGTATCATAGCTATTGAAAGATTGGTAAATATATTAATTAAGATAATTAAGTTGATTGATTCATAATTCTAAATGTGTATGTGTGATTTCTTTGATGTAGTTTTATGTGTGTGTGTAATAGCTACCTCAGATACTTCACTATCCCAAGCCATAATCTCTTGATTAAGGGTGTGTAACAACTACCCTAAAAAGAGAAACCTTTGTCTAAGGCTTATGAATCTCTTACATTGTTATTTCCTTAGACTTCTTAGCCACATTTGATTGTGTGTGCAATTGCTTCTAGTATTAGGTGTAGGTTCTGAGAGCACTTGTCCTTGTAGAAACCAACCAAGGAAGTAGTTCTTGAAAACCAAATAAATTTATTTTATGCCTTACCCTTCCCTCTTTTTTTAGTTTTTTAAAAGACCTATCCACTCTATATTAGAAACTAGTTGTCCATCTAACTCACATACAGATTCGATACCCCTATTAGGAATCACATCTCTATCCAAAAAACCTTATAATAAACCTGCATGTCCTACTAGATATTCTATCAATAGATTTTAATATATCACATACTTATAAATCATGACCTAAAGTGGAGTTTACCTCCATTAAGATCCTAAAAGTTTAGAGGTTACCTCATTAAGGCTATGGTGTGCATAAAACTTGCATCAATATTTTCAATTGTTGCTAGAAAGAGGACCAAAACCTCTAATGTAATAGTTATACTTTGTGTAGAGTTGTATTGGAGTCACCCAAAAGAGTGATCAAATCTAATTTATAGGTTGGTTTTCTAGTCTTGCCCTTGATAAATCATAGGAGACCTAGAACTATGCCAACAGTCATAGTTTAGAACAATCCATCTCTGAGGATTCCTTCTCTAGTAAGGAATCCTTTACCTATTAATCAACCAATGGCTCAATAAATACCTTGGTTAGTTGGATTTTCTACTACTTTCTTAGGGGACATGCATGATTTACCTCAGAATCTTAAAAATTACTTACCATTCTTTTCTCCTTCAGGAGCAAGAACAATAGAGAAACATATCAAATCAGTCAGAGATACTTTAAGACTAATGAATGTTGTAGATGAGGATGTTGCATACATATTATTCCCTTTTAATTTGATGGATACTACTTATGATTGGTATTTAAATCTAACAAAAAATTCCATCACTCTTAGGATGAATGTCAAGTAGATTTTATTATGTAGTTTGGATAGGTTACCAATCCTAGTTTGGTATACCAACACTTCACCAACATGAAGAGGAAGCATAATGAGCCCATTCATGATTTCAATTCAATATAGCATAATATGTACAACTGGTTGACCCTAAGATATAGACCAAAGGTGGCATTAGGATTGGAATGTATAAGAATGCCTTGGAACCTATCACTATCATATTTTTGAGAAGAGAAATTATGGCTAATACTTTGGCATTAGAATTTAAAGAGGCTATCAACATAGATAGGTATCTCAATCCTCAAATGCCTAGAGAACCTAATGTTAACAACAATTTTCCATTACTACATCTGGTACCACATATGAAGCAGAATGCTCCCACATTAAATTGAAACTGATTATACACACTGCCTCCACTGATGTAGACAACACAGTTGAATTTTGACTACTTGAATAATCATGTGATGGGAAATTGTTATCAATATAACCATCAAGTGGATGTACTTCCCACTACCATTTTACAAGGTACAAATTTCACAAAGGTAGAACTAGACTCTATTCAAAAGATGGTTCAAAAGTTTAGCAATGATTTATTTAATATGTAAAAGAGGATGGGAAATGCCAATGGCATAATTAGTAATAAAAATGCTATATTATAGAGATATAACCAAATATTCAATATGCTTGAATAACCTAAAAATATTCTAAATATCAACATAAAAAATTGTCTCTTCCTAATTGGTGCAAAATTCACAGTACTTCGAAACATGATGAGCTCAACTATGTTGAATTTTTTACAACATTCAAAATATTTCAAAGAGAGGTGGTTAGAAAAGATAATATTCATAATTCACCTGAGCATCATCCAAATCCTATCTCTTCTAACTCTACCATGTTCTTTAAAACTCATGAGTTCCCCTTTCTAGGTGAAGATAATAATGAGATGGAGGATAATATGGATGAAGTTCACACTTTACGATAGCTTTAGAGAGGTGCATACAATCTAAGGAATAAGTATCCATTCACAACATTGAACCTAAATACCATGATGATTCCTCCTAATCCTAAACCAAACATTAATCCACCCCCTCAAAAGGGGAATGATTGATAGTAGAATAAGGAGGAACCAAGTCAAAGAGGATACAACATTGTTGAGGATATGAAGATCAAGGCAAATATAACTCTTCATGAGTTAGCTCAAATTATCGAACAAAAGGAACTTATTTATAAGTCTATTATTGGGAAGATGCCTATAGAGAAAGTGAAAGCATCCATATAAATCAAAATCATCTAACACTAACATCATCTATAATAGCAAGCCAAACATTCCACCCTTCCTACTAACTATCCAAGCTTTTGGTAAGAACATTCATAATTATTTAGTTGATTCTAGAGCTTCAAAAATTGTCATGCCTACTTATATATGTTAAAAACTTGGTTTGCTGTCAAGCCCTTCAAAGAGGATAGTTTCACAATTGGACAATACAGTGGTCCCCATAGTAGGTAAATTGAGGGATGTCATATCCAAGTAACCTATGAACTTCATGTTTAGATGACCATTGATATTTTGGTAGACATGCCTAAAGGCTATGGTCTACTACTGAGTAGAGACTAGTCCAAAGAACTTAACATATATCTTTTTATAGACTTTTCTCATATCTGGATATCATGGAGAAGAGTTCAAAATTGAATTAGAATTGATAGAGAGCTGAGAATGAAGTATCCCATTATGGATTACAACATCAAGAAAGAGGAGGTAAAGTATGATTCACCCAACCTTGGTATTTATAGTTTTACCACTCATAATCATTTACAAAAGTTAGAGCTTGAAGGTTCCAATTAGCTATGGATTCTACACTTTGATGGCACTATATCCAAGTAGGGATCAGGTGTAGGAATTAAGTTGGTTGATCCACAAGGTAAATGTTATTTTGGTAGCATAAAGATTAAAATTTCCATGAAAAAATAATAGATCTAAGTATGAGGCCTTAGTTTTAAGACTGTATTTTTCACTCAAGAATAATGTGAATCTGATATCAGTATTTGGTGACTCAAAGTTGGTGTTCAATCATGTTAGGAAGAAATATCAATGAAAACTATCTTATTTGACAAGATACAAGCATAGATCATGGGAATTGATTGAAATATTTTAAGCTTTCAACATAGTAACACTTCCCATAGAGAAAAATCAAGTCACTGATTCATTATCTACTGCTATTATTAATCTAGAGCTACTACAAAAATCTAAGGTAAAAAAGTTCTCAGTTGAATTGGTACCATGCCCCTCTATTCTGGATAATGTAGAAAATTTATATGTCTTTGATGATAACCAACATATTATCTAGTTTTTAACCAATTTATTGAAATTCAAATCCCAAATAATTGATGATAAGGACATTAATCACCCCTATAAATAGAAATTAGATAAATAGGGCATTCTTTAGCTCAAAGAAAATTAAATTCTAGATGGGTTGGTATCCTTGGAAAGACCATTTGACATACATTCTCAAGCTCAACAACTCATGCAATCCAAGGTCAATAAATCTGACTTTGAAAAATAAAATCTAGGAGATGAGCACAACCCACATTATGTGAATATTAGCCTCAGATGCACCCTAGAAGAAAGATAGTGAATGAAAGATTTAATCACTCACTATAGGGACATCATTACCTAGACATATGAAGATTTGAAAGTATATGACCCATAGGTCATTAATCATATGATTCCTTTGAAGCTAGATCATAAAAAATTTAGATAGAGGCAAAGACCAGTCAATCCTATTTTATAGATCCTCTCATTTAGAGAGAAGTGGATAATATTTTAAATGCAAAAATCATCTTCCTAGTTTGACATTCTACTTGGGTGGCTAATTTGGTCCTAGTGAGAAAGAAGAATGGTGAGATTAGATTATGTGTGGACTTTAGAAATATGAACAAGGCTTCTAAAAAGGACAATTATCCCCTACCTTCTTTGTATGAGGTGATACAAATAGTAAGTGGTTCTAAAATGATGTCCCTCTTATATGGATTTTTAGGCTATAATCAAGTACTATTGCAATCTGAGGATAGAATGAAGATGATGTTTACCACGAAGTGGGGAACTTATGTATATAAGAGGATGTTGTTTAGGCTAATAAATGTAGGAGATACCTTTCAATGCACCATGGATCATGCATTCAAAGGACTAATAGGAAAATGCATAATCATCTATATGGATGATCTTATGATATTTTCAAAGAATAGAAAAGACCACATAAGTCACTTACAATAAATATTCAAAATATGCAAAAGGTTTGGTGTTTAATTAACTCAAAGAAGAGCATATTTAGAGTGACTGAAGGTAATATTTTTTGGCACATCATCACCAAAGATGGGATCACCATTGATCTAGATAGAATTCAAGTGATTTAAAAAATTTAACCACCAAACAACAAGGAGATTAAATCATTATTTATAAAGATTAACTTCATAATAAAGTTCATCTTAGGATTTGTAAAAATCATTAGACCTCTGAATTCCATGTTCAAGCAAGATGAAAAAATAGAATGAATAACTAAAGCTTGAAAGTCCTTCTAGGACATTAAAGATGCAATATCATAGGCTCCAGTATTGATTAGTCTACATTTTATGAAATATTTCTACTTGTACTCATTTGATTCACATCATATGATTACTATTGTTATCACACAGAAGAAGGATGAGACCAAGCATCCAATCATTTTTATGAGCATGAATCTGAAAGATGTAGAACTCAGGTATTCTATGATCAACAAATAGATTTTCAACCTTGTCAAGGAAACAAAGATATTTTGGCATTACATCTTGAGGAATAAAGTCATTTCCATCATGCCTGATCCTATTGTCAAGCTCACCATGTCACAGAATGAGATAGGATAATGACAAGGAAAATAGATGGCCAAGCTAAAAGAATTAAACTTAGAGATCAAGCTAAGAAAGATCGTTCAAGGCTAGAAAATTATGCAACTCATTACTAAAATAGATCCTTATCTCATAGTTAAATAAGTATGTGAAGCTCAAGTATATAAAATAGAATGGTATACTAATATAATATAGTATTTACTTATAGAAACTTATCCCCCTAAGCTCAATAGAAAAATAAGAAGATCTTTGCATGATCAAGAAGGGAGTCATCTATAGAAGAAATTATAAAGGTATTTATCTTAGATGATTATCTACAGATAAAGATAAATAAATCTTAGAGAAATTACATTAAAAGATAGGAATTAGTCATCCTTATGGAAATACCATAGATCATAAGATCTTGGAGGAATTGCTTTTTGTACTTCTCTTCACTAGATCTTAACTTAGGAAAATTAGAAAGCAAGTATGTTATGTGAATTAACTTAGGAGTCTCTTTCATGTTTCTGATTTAATTATTATTATATGACACACTTCATCATTGATTTAAGGTTACAAACTAGAGTTTTGGGTTCTTGAATACTTAGGAGTATTCCCCCTATGATTTGCCATTTATTGCACCCAACATCCCCCTTTTTCCATAGGAAAATGGGGACCCACTTTTTTTAGACTATGGTCTTGACTTTGAGCCCCTCTACTATGTGTTTATATGAATTCAATAAAAATGGTTGGCATTGGTATTGTGTTCATAAATTAATTATTTGTATTGGGCTTATTCTATTGGGCTTATGTTTTTGGGCTTATCTTTATTATACTTATACAA
The DNA here is from genome assembly GCA_037957365.1 of Torreya grandis. Taxonomy (NCBI): domain Eukaryota; kingdom Viridiplantae; phylum Streptophyta; class Pinopsida; order Cupressales; family Taxaceae; genus Torreya; species Torreya grandis. The sequence goes on along the minus strand of JARHVA010001564.1, from coordinate 2,683,555 downwards.
TTTTTCTGTCTCAAGTAATTTGTCCATTATCTAAATTCATTTGGCCTTTGTGTTATAGACTTATTTTTGTGGGCTCTTTTTGCCATAGACTTAACTTTATTGGGGACATGGTTGTGGACATTTTGTCCAAATCAATTCCCCTGATAGAATTGGGTCTGTAGGACTTTTGTCATGGCCATTTTATCTAAGATGCCCTTGCCTTTTTCCCTTTGACCCATTCCTTTGAACATTCCTTCAAAAATTGTCTGAAATATTTTGCCCTTTGCACCAAACCTTCAAGACCTTTGTCTTGGGCCTTTTTCCCTTTGACCAATTCCTTTGGCCTTTATGTTTTGGAATTATTTTGTTGGGGAAATTATTGTGCATATTTTTTATAAAATAATTCCCTTGAATGAATTCTATCCCAAACATTTTTTTGAAATAAATTCTCAAATAAATTTCCTTTAGCCTTCCAAAATTACCCTTCGACCTTTATGAAGTAGATCCTTTGGGACCTTTGTGATGGACTAAATGCCCTATAAATTAGACCCTTTAGATTTATGCCTTTCAAAAATAATCCCTTTGGCCTTAACCCAACCACCCTTTAGCATTTTTGAAAGTGCCCTTTGATATTTTAACAAAATCATTTAGGAATTTTATTCTATGTCCTTTCCTCGATGAAAGTGACCCTTTAGAATTTTTATCATCAAACATTTTGTCCAACACAAAAATCCTAAAACAATTCCCTAAAGCAATCTTTCTAGTACATTTTTTTTAAAATAATGACCCCAAGGGCACATACCCTTTAGTATTTGTGCGATCTACCCTTTGGTACTTTTATCTCAACCCCTTTTCCATACTGCACTTACCCTTTGGGACTTTTTTCTTGGGCCTTTTTCCCTTTGAACATTTATTTAGGCATTTTGTCCCAAAGATTTTTCCCTTTAATCATGCCCCTCAAGACTTTTGTCCCAAGCATTTTGCCTTCAAGACAATTCCTTCAGACTTTGTGTCTTATATATTTTGTCCAATGAAAATAATCCTTCAAGATAATTACTTCAAACATTTTGTTCAAGAGAATTAGGTCTTTAGGAGATTTTTTATGGACATTTTGTCTAAAATTATTCCTCGATGGAATTTATACTGACTTTGTGTCTCAAACATTTTGTCTAATGAAATTAGGGTCTCCAAAATATTTTTCCCACAATAATTTCACCACTACAATTCCTATGCAAAAAAAATCCCATAAACATTTCCCTCACAATAATTGCAACAACCAAAATGACCAAAACAAAAGACCACAATCCCTATAGAATTACCAAGTGTCACCCCTACAGTGAAGTAATTTATTCTATATATATATATATATATATATATATATATATATGAATATATATGATAAGTTAAGTCCTTTTAATTTATGTTTTTAGGAGATAATATGGAAAAGATAAGTTTAAAACTTACAAGGAGTCAAAAAATCAAGCACCAAGATCTACGGTACACATTAACTCACATACCGGAGGTCGACAGTGTGTAATCAAGCATATAAATAAAGGGTTGTCCAAAGTGAGTATGGTGGTGACAATTATCACTCTCATAGGAATATTTAAACAAAGTATTTTTTAAAAACTTCATGATATTTCCAAGTGTCAACATTGAGGGAGCCTAATACATAGAGATCCAACAGTGCACTAGAGCCTAGTACATTAAGATCAATGATACAGGATTGACAAAGTCTTCAAACGGGCTTAGATTAAGAAAAAAGTTACCACATGGTGCAAAGGTGTTAAGTGATGGAGTGTGTTTTGTAAAATATCCCATGAAGCTTGTAAAGTTTCCAAGTGGCATGCTCACATTCTATCATACAAAGGATTGATGGTGCGAGTCCTAGGTGGAATTTTCAAAGATCTAGACCTAGTAAGAAGTATATGCAACATGTAATGCATAGTTATTTTTAGTTAGTCATAGTTTCACTAGTTCTAAAGCATTGATAAATCAATACTTGTGTTTGAAAAACAACCAACAGTTCCATTTTCCATTACCCTAACCATTCAACCACACAACCTTAAAATGCTAAGACTTTATGCATGAATAGTTTTGTAAATAGCATATATATTTTGAAATTTTGCATGCAATTCAATCTATAATTATGAAAATCACCTTCATATTCATACACATGCACATTTTTCATATCTTTGGCAAAGGCTATTTTATACTAATAATTGCAAATAGACTCATACGATTTTAGACCATAGTTAGAACTCAAGTTCTGACTATCACATGTAAACACTTTACATGAACTTGGAGAATGAGGTGACCCCTTACCCAAGTCTATATAAATAATTATAATCCAAATTGAATTTTTGTTAGATAATTTTTGAATACAAAAAAAAACATAAATTTTGATCATGAGTGAATGTGTTTGTGTATTTTCTTTCTAATTTCTATGTAATTAGTTGTTACTCTCTTTGGTTGTATGCTTCAATAATATTTAGTGTGCAAAAGCTATGAATGGATTATTTATTATTTTGATTGATGTAATGATCTATAGATTTGTAATAACCATTGAAATATTGATAAATATATTGATTAGGATGATTAAGTTGATTGATTTATAATTTTGAATGTGCATGAGTGATTTCTCTAATATAATTTTGTGTGTGTGTGCAATATCTACCTTAGATACTTCACTATACCGAGCCATAATATATTGATTAATGTGTGCAATATCTTCCCTAAAAAAAGAAAACTTTGTTTGAGACTTGTGAATCTCTTGTATAATTATTTCCTTAGACTTCTTAGCCATGTCTGATTGTGTGTGTGTAATTGCTACTAGTAGTAGGCATAGGTTATAAGAGCACTTGTACTTTTAGAAACCAATGGAGTAGTTCTTGAAAACCAAATATCTTTGTTTTTTTCCTTACCCTTCCCTACTTTTTGAGTTTATTTTGAGACTTACCCACTCTATATTACCAACCAATTGCCCAACCAAATCACATAGAGATTTTCTACCCCTATTAAGAACCACACCTCCATCCAAAAAACCTTGTCAACAACTTGCATTCCCTACCAAATATTCCATCAATAGGTTGTAACCTATCATATACCTTTAAATCATGCCCTGGAGTGGAGTATACCTCTATTGAGATCCTAAAACATTAGAGGTGACCTTGTTAAGGCTATGGTGTGCATAAAATCTATATTAACAATACCTGTACTTGATATATTATTGTTATGGTGATCATTATCTAAATATGTTAGTAATAGAAACTTATAAGGTTAATTGAAAATAATATATTTAGTTAAAGATAACTTTTATAAGTTTCATCATAATGAAATATATTGTTGAATTTGTGTAAATAATTTAATTTAATTTTAGTACCCTATTCTAGTAAAACCCAGTGGTGTCATTGCATAAATACTTGGTACTATTGTTGCTTAAAGTCTAGATCTAATTTTGTATTATAAAATCTTAGTTTGCATAATAGATTCATTCATACATAATATTAAAACCTAAAAACTAATTCATTTAGTTTACACCTAGAAAAGCTAAAAATTAACATTTACATTATTATCCTAGCTTTTGAATTCTAGTATTGCATATATTAAAAATGGAATTAAAAAATACAAAAAAAAGTATTTCATTTTATTTCCAGCCACTCATTGTTATTTGCTTTCTGTCATTTACTTTCAATCAATAGTTATTTTTTTAGTTAAAACATTACCAAAAATAAAAAATACATCAACAACCAATTATTTGTACCATTGAGCACAAATATTCCCAAAACCTTGATTATAATAAAAAAATAAGTCAAACCACATATCACCTTCATAAAAATGTCATATGCTTATACATTTTCCCACCTAACCTCTTGGATGACACTCCCTAAGTGTCCAAACCTCCATAAAGCAAGTCTCTTTCCCATAATTAGATCATTAGTGCATTTTTGATTCTCTAAAAATTTACATTAGAGTCTAATGGTTTGAATATTTCTATAGCCACAACCTACTTACCATTTATATTGAGTTTTGGATTTGATCATTTTCATGTAGATTGCATAATTTAAAGCAAGGAGGGTTATTGATTTTACAACCAAATCTTTATAGCCAGTACACTAATCAACCATAATCATATGCTATTTTATTTAGAGCTATGTTCCACTCATATTACCCATTTTAAAATATTATTTTTTGTAGTGTAGGCTTTTTCCCACCTAGTGGTTTTACCTACACATCTTTTCAGCTTACTTAGGTTAGTTAATTAAGTCATTAGCAGTCATTTACCTTTAAGTAGGTTCTAATTGTGAGTTAGGGTTTTAAATTTTTGGTGACCTAATATTACCCTATATGTACTTTATTTTTTCCTAAAGTGGTTAATACAAACATTTCCTTTGTAGATTTTTTTTGTTTGTAGAGCTCTCATTCTACCTCTATAGGAATTCGACATTCATTGTGTGGCTGCTATTTAAAGATATTGGTGAAATCTATCATGGTACTAGAGATTTATTTATATCCTCATGCATTTGTCTCCTTTGGTAAGATCCTCTTGCATTCACCTTGCTATTTTTTCATAATGTATGGCCACTATTTCTGACCTTGGAGGAATTTTATAAAAACTAATTTAAAACTCATGTCAGAAGGTCTTTGATGAAAAATACATTTGCATATATTTTGTGGGTTTTTTGAGATATAAAATGGGTTGTTCTTAGTTTTTTTAAAAAGTTAATATATTTTCCAAAAAAATTAATTTCTTCTATTTGGTCACCATCCACACGGTCAAAGTAATCCAGCGTCCAAACCCCGATTTACTCTTCATAGACTAAATCAGGTTTTTAGAGTGCTTCTACTTAATCAAGTTTTTGGAATGCTTCTACTTAGAAGTAATCAGGTTTCTCTAGGGTGAAAAATTATAAGTAATCGAGTTTCTCAACCCTGATTACTTGACTACTTGCTCATAGACCAAATCAGGTTTCTCAAGTGCTTCTACTTATAAGTAATCAAACTTCTCTAGGGTGACAAATTATAAGTAATCAAGTTTCTCAATCCTTATTACTTGCTCACTAGACCCATTTGGTTTTTTAAAGGTCAACTACTTATTACTCATTACTTGCTTTATAAGTAATAAGTTGTGCAGGTTGAAGAACCTGACTTACACTAGGCAAGACCAATTTTTGGAAAGGGTCTATGAATATGTTGAAGTAATAACTTGTAAGTGCCATAAGTTTTGATTGGTAACTCCTTTTTGAGTGCCATTTTTTTCAAAAGTTCTTGTTTTTTATGCTCTTCGCATTGGACCTATCATTGGGCCTTCCATAGCTATAATTTTTTTTTTCACATTTTTTGTACACTCCCGAACACATTATCAGTTGTATGTGACATTCCTATTATTCCTTATACTTAAGCACCTACTACTAAAGATACATTTTTGGTTGAATCTGACATCTGTATGAGCATGCTTATATTTGAGACATTTAGGGGGGTCATTGTCTGATAGTTCTAAGGGGGTACTTGTGTGTTTGTTGTGTATTCAATATTTCTTTTTTTCACATTACTTATTTACTTACTAAAATAATTACTTCTACACTAGGGATTCATTCTCAATAATTCCACTTACATCATTTAATTATCATGAATGGAAAATTAGAATAGAAATTATCTTGCAATCCAAGGGTTACCATCAAATTATAATGGGCACTAAGATTGAACCTACTAATGTTGGAGTGAAAATAAAATGGTTTAACCATTGTGATAAAGTCCATGGACTACTATGTCTTTCCATCTCCCTAGATCTACTCTTTCACATTGAATTTGCCAAAACACCTACTAAAGTGTGGGCCCAACTCACCAAGCTATTTGGAGTGTAAGATGTGATGAGAGGACATGAGCTAGAAAATGAGTTTATTAGATTGAGCCTAGATGACTTTGACACTCTTCAGGACTTCTTCACCAAGTTCAAAATTTTGAGATTGTAGTTGAAAGCATGTGTAATTGACAAGAAACATGAACAACTTGTTCTATTAATAATTTTTAAACTGGGTCCTAAATATTTTATATTTTTGTCCACTTTCCATGCCACTAAGAGTACTCTTGACACCGCATGGAAGATGACTTATTTAAATACCTTTGTTGCCAACCTGATTCAGGAGCAAGATAAGTTGATACAGATGGGCACAGTTAAGTCATCTAAATCTCATGCATTACTTATTGAGAAATATAAGGCTTTTAACAATAAAGAGAGAAAGTAGATCAAGAAAAAGGATGAGAAGGGTGAAAATATTTCCACCTCTAAATCAATCAATGTGACCTCTTCTTCTAGTCATAATCCTAAGAAATATTGGATCAAATGTGGGCATTACTCAGGTATGCATGATGAGAGTAAATGTTTGAAGAAATAAATTGACTACCTTACTAGCCTTCTTATTCAAAACAACATAGGTGTTCTAGATTCTGTTAAACCATCTTCATCAACCCATGAATCCACTAAGGCAAATGAATCTAGCATAGAAAAGGTAAAAGAGAATAATAAGGGGAAACATTAGGGCAAAGCCTTAATTGCAGTTGTTCCTCCAACTCCTCCTACATGGGTCATTGACTCTGGTGCTTCACATCACATGGCCTCTTCATAGATTGAGTTTAGCTCCTTGGAACCATGTGACATGTCCTCTATACAACTAGGTGAAAAAACTTCTAAAAAGGTTCTTGAGAGAGGGTCTATTGAAGTGAGTGGTGGAACATTCAATAATGTTTTAAGTGTACCCTCACTCTCAATTAATCTCCTATCAATTTACTAGATCACTCACCTTGGTCCAAGAATGTGAGTTGAATTCTCTCTAGATTTAGTATACATTAGGGAGTTGCACAGTGATATTATTTTGGCTATGGGAATGGTCGATCATTAGACTCAAATATATAACTTATCACACTTTTCTCTTGACTCTCCTTCAGATTCTTTAGATTCTTTTTGAACTCACCTATACCTAATGCCACTTTTGAGCCTGAGCTTCTTTTTTATATTGACAACTCTTCTTCTATAGATGACTACAATAGTAAAGTGGACACACACCCACCATCTCCTTATCACCTTATAGATATTCAAGAGTTAGTTCTTGATCTACCTATCTCTAGTCTACTTTTGACATTATAGGGTAATGGTCTACTAATCCAAGACACATCAAACATTAGGTAGTCTATTCCATAGTTACAGAGGATTATGTAGACCTTCTTCACCTTTATTTTTATTACACCATTTTAGCATAGAGCAATTGGGCCACGTACCTCATAGTATGTGGATCATTCCTTTAATAAGAATTACACCTTGGTTGAAGATCCATCAGGCATTTGGTGGATAAACTCATTATTCTAGGGTAATCCACTCTTCACTGGATCTACTTCTGATTCATAGTCACTTTTGAGCATTCCTTTGGGGGACACCATATGGCTACAATCAATTATAGACCTTAGTGGGGATTTTTAGCCCTCTTTTCTTTTTTGGTCTCTTTTGGGGAGGAGTTTTGTTCATACGGGTTTTTATCCTTTACCCTAGTTTATGGGAGTTGTATTGTACTTGGGTACCTCATCAGGCTTCATTATCAGGACCCAATTCTTCTACCCACCTAAGCTACGCTTCAGGGGGTGTTAGTGTAGGCTTTTTCCCACCTAGTGGTTTTAACTACACATCTTTTTAGCTTACTTAGGTTATTTAATTAAGTTATTAGAGATCATTTACCTTTAAGTGGGTTTTAATTGTGAGTTAGGTTTTTACCTTTTTGGTGACCTAATCTTACCCTATATGTACTTTATTTTTTCCTAAAGTGGCTAATGTAAACATTTCATTTGTGGAATTTTCTTATTTTTATATCTCTCATTCTATCTCTATAGGAATTAAACATTCATTGTGTGGCTGTTATTCAAAGATCTTGGCAAAATCTATCAATTTTATCATTCTCCTTGGTCAGAGAGTTCCAACAATCATTTATTTTAGTGGAGCTAGCACATTGAGGACCACATCATGAATATATCTCTTACTTCTAATTGGTCTATATCTTGGTCATATTGGTGGTTGTTAGTTTTTTTAGTAGATTTAATTATAGTAGTTTTATTTCTTGTATTAGATTATATCTCTATCTTGAAATGACAAATAGATAGGAAAAGGATTTCTTCTCTCTTATTGTCTTCGCACTAAAAACATTACTTAGTTTATTTACTATTTTTGGATATACAATAGATTATTTTAAAGAATATAAGTTTGGATTAAAACCCTATGTAAATATTATAAAATAAAACCAAATACTTCCAACAACAAAAAAATCAATTTTCTATTTAAAACAAGCTCTTATTCATGCACAAATAAGCACACTAGCAAGTAGAAAACTCTAGTAAAAAAATAGTATATTGGTGTCCATTTTCCTTATTTGAGTAAATTTAAATTGATATATATATATATATATATATATATATATATATATATATATATATATATATATATATTTTAAATCATAAAATTAGAACCTAGATATTTACTTTCATTCATATAAATCATTCAAATTTAATGTGTATTTACTTAGAAACACCCAAAATTAGTTATAGCTTGCATATACAAAGGGATATTTAGATATTTGGTAGTATTGTTGCTTAGGGTCTAGATCATATTTTGTATTTACTTGTATATTATAAAATTTTAGTTTGCATTACAAATTAATTCATATATAATATTAAAATATAAAAACTAATTCATTTAGTTTGCACCTAGAAAATCTAGAAATCAACACTTGCATTGTTAGCCTAGATTTTAATTTCTAGTATTGCATGCATTAAAAAATGAATTGAAAAATACCAAAAATAAAAATTATTTAATTTATTTCTAGTCACTCATTTTTATTTACTTTCATCAAATAGTTATTTTTTTAGTTAAAACATTACCAAAAATAAAAATAAATAAAAAATCAAAGCCTTGTACCAATGAGAACAAGCATTACTAAAATATTGATTCTAATAGAGAAATAATTCTTACCATGTATCACCTTCATAAAAATATCACATTCTTATACATTTCCACACCTATCCTCTTGGATGACACTCTTTAAGTGTCCATACCTCTATAGAGTAGGTCTTTTTCCCATAGTTAGAGTATTAGTGATTTTTATATTCTCTAAAAAATTTACGTTATAGGTTGAAGTTTTTAATATTTCAACAACCACAACCTACTTGAAATTTATCTTGATATTTTACTTTGATCATTTTCATTTGGACTACATAATTTAAACCAAGGAGGGTTATTGAATTTGTAACCAGATCTTTGCAACCGATGCACTAATCAACCATAATCACTTGTTATTTTATTTGAAGTTGTGTTCCTCTTATATTACCCCTTTAATACTATTATTTTATCATCTTCCTTGGTTAGAGAGTTACTTCAATAATTTATTTTAATGGAAGAGCTCGCATGCTGAGGACCATATCACAAATACATCTCTTACTTCTAGATGGTCTATATCTTGATCAAGTTGGGGGTTACTATTTTTTTTTATTTCATTTTTTTAGTAGATTAGATTATATTAGTTTTATTTATTTCATTATATTATATCTCTATTTTGAAAAGGTGAATAGATAGGAAAAATATTTCTTCACTCTTCTTGTATTCACACTAAAAACTTTACAGACTATATTTACTATTTACAACCATACAATAGATTTTTTCAAAGCATATAGGTTTATATTCAAATTATCTATAGATATTAGAAAACAAATCCAAATTATTCTATCTACAAAAAAAAAAAAAAATCTATTTAAAAAAAGCTCTTGTTCATGCATAAATAAACACATTACCCAGTAGAAAACTCTAGTCAAACTCAGGAGAGTAAAATTTAGTATCTTGTTGTTGATTTTCCTTGTTTGAATAAATTTAAAATTTTATTTTTAGTATTAATTAATAAAATTATAACTTATATATTTACTTTTATTCCATATAAACCATTCAAACTTAGTGTGCACTCACCTAGAAACACCAAAAACTAGTTATAACTTGCATATACAAAGGAATATTTAGATACTTGGTAGTATTGTTGCTTAGAGTATAGATATATATTTTTATTTAATTGAATATTATAAAATATTATTTTTCATAATATATTCATTCATCTATAATATTAAAACTTAAAATCTAATTCATTTGGTTTACACCTAGAAAAGCTAGAAATCAACATTTACATTTTTATCCTAGATTTTGGCTTATAGTATAGCATGCATTAAAAATTGAATTGAAAAATACCAAAAATAATAATTATTTAATTTATTTATATCCACTCATTTTTATTTTATTTCAGTTATTTAATTTCAATAAATAGTTATTTTTCAGTCAAAACATTACCAAAAATTAAAAATAAATCAACAACCAAAGCTTTGTACCAATGAACACAAGCATTGCCAAAAAATTGATTCTAATAGAATAAAAAATAAAAATAAATATCACATTCATAAAAATATCATATGATTATACATTTTTTCACCTAGTCTCTTGGATGACACTCCCTATGTCCAAACCTCCATAGAGCAAGTCTCTTTCCCATAGTTAGAGCATTAACACTTTTTTTTATTCTCTAAAAATTTACATTAGAGGTTGAATTTTTGAATCTTTATAAATACATAACCTTATTAAAATTTATCTTGAGCTTTGGATTTGATCATTTTCATGTAGACTAAATAATTTAAAGTAAGGAAGGTTAATAAATTTACAACCATATCTTTGTAGCCAGTACACTAAGCAATTAAAATCACCTATATTTTTTATTTAGAGTTGTGTTCATATAATATTATCCCTTTGATACTATTATTTTATCATTATTATTGGTCAGATAGTTCCTACAATCATTTATTTTATTGGAGGAGCTAGCATGTTGGGGACCACATCACAAATACATCTATTGCTTTCAGTTGGTCTATATCTTAATCAAATTGAAGGTTGATACTTTTTTTTAAAAATTATATTATATTATATTAGTTTTATTTCTTGAATTATATTATATCTCTATTTTTAAAAGGTAAATAAATAGGAAAATGATTTCTTCTTTCTTTTTGTCTTCGCACTAAAAACATTAGTTAGTTTTTTTATTGTTTACATCCATACAATAAATTATTTAAAATAATATAGGTTTAAATTAAAACCCTATGTAGATATTATAAAACAAAACCAAATAATTTCAGCTACAAAAAAATCAATTTTATGTTTAAAACAAGCTCTTGTTCATGCACAAATAAGCACACTAACAAGTAGAAAATTCTAGTCAAACCTAGGAGAATAAAAGGTAGTATCTTGGTGTTGATTTTTCTTGTTTGAATAAATTTAAAATGTCATTTTTATTTTATTAAATCATAAAATAATAACTTTTAAATTTACTTTCATTTCATAAAAATCATTCAAGTTTAGTGTGCACTCACCTAAAAACACCAAAAACTAGTTCTAGCTTTCATATACAAAGAAATATTTATATACTTGGTATTATTATTACTTGGGTTAAAGAACTAATTTTTTATTTAATTACATATTATGAAATATAATTTTGTATAATATATTCATTCATATATAATATTAAAATCTAAAAACTAATTTATTTAGTTTTTACCTAGAAAAACTAGAAATCAACATTTGCATTGTTAGCCTTGATTTTGATTTATAGTATTGCATGCATTAAAATGTGAATTAAAAAATACCAAAAATAAGAATTAATTAATTTATTTCCATACACACATTTTTATTTACTTTTAATCATTTAATTTTAGTAAATTTTTAAATTTTATTCAATCAAAACATTATCAAAAATAAAAATCAAATCAACAACCAAAGCCTTGTACCAATGAGCACAAGTGTTCCCAAAATATTGATTCAAATAGAAAAACAAGTCCAACCACATATCACCTTCATAAAAATATAATAATCTTATACATTTCCACACCTATCCTCTTGGATGACACTCCCTAAGTGTCCATACCTCCATAGAGCAGGTCTATAGTAATGAAATGACCCAACTAATTTGGTTCAAATTTTACTTTCTTCTCATGTTAAAAATTAGTGATTTTTTGATTCTCTTATAATAAAAGATCACCACTTCAAATTATTTTGGAATGATGTGCTTGCTATAACTATGATGTAGTTGATTTGGAGACCTTACTATGACCTTATATGCTTAATGAGGAATTTTAAATGTAAAAATTTACATTGGAGGTTAAATTTTTAAAGCTTTCTTTAGACACAACCTGCTTACCATTTATTTTGAGCTTTAAATTTGATCATTTTAATATAGACTACAAAATTTAAAGTAATGAGGGTTATTGAATTTTTAACTATATATTTGTAGTTAGTTCACTAATCAACCACAATTACATGTTCTTTTGTTTGGAGTTATGTTACTCTTGTCTTCTCCATTTTTTAATATTGTTTTAGTATTATCCTTAGTCAGAGAGTTATTGCAATCATTGATTTTAGTAAGACTATACCTTGTTTAGGTTGGGGGGTTACTAGTTTTTTATTTCTTTCATTTATTTAGTAGACTAGATAAGATTAATTTTATTTCTTGCATTAGATTATATATCTATTCTGAAAATGCAAATAGATAAGGAAATGTTTTCTTCTCTCTTCTTGTCTTTACACCAAAAAGATTAGTTAGTTTATTTAATGTTTGTAGCCATACATTAGTGTTGGACCTCAAATTTTGGATAAGTTTTTTAATAGAGGCATGAAATAATCATGGTGTAGGAGAAGCATGGCAGAGAAGGAGCATAATGTGGAAGTTATAAAATCATGGTGAGAGAAGACCTAGAGGATGCATAATAAATAGAGAAACCAAGAGTGAAGGGATCAAAATATCAATGGAAAGAATATAATAAGTGGGAGATAGTTAAGGAGTGATTCTCAAAGATGGAATAAACTTAAATGACATATGAGTTTAACACCAAACTGCACAAAGATAGACACTTGGAAATGAGGATCCAACACTAAATGAAAATATAGGGGCACAAAAGCTTAGGTCCTAAGGAAAAAATGTAGTTGGTTGCCATGAATATTAGTCCACTGGAGATCATTGTCTAGTCACTAAAAGTGTCATTAATATTGTAAATACTTGGTCAAGGAGAATAAAGTATAAATACCCCTATTTATAGCTTTGTAAACTATTGATTATTACTATAGAATGATTGATTGATGTTGAATTTTACTCTATTGATGTAATTATGGATATCTATGTAACATTATTATTGGACTGCAGTTTATAGCTGAGTTGTATCAATGAATTGCACCATATATTTGTTATGTAACTTGTGGATTTATTATGAATATCATGAATAGAATTTATTTTCTCTAAATATTTATTGGGTGAATATTTTATCACCAGCTAACTGATGAGAAAAATAGGTATCTTCCACCACAACATAGGGAGATTGGTCAGGCAAATGTGTAGGTTTACTACATCAGAGGTGGAAAAATCTCTCCTCTCATCAAGGGGAGGTTCCCTATAAATATGAGGAGATATATACTATATATATATAAGCAAAAAATAACACTCAGGGGTAGAACTACATCATCCATCTCTCTTTTTTTAGTGATGATGTTCACAGACAAAGGAGAAATCTAGGTTGAAACACTGAAGGCACTTCTCTTCTTTCAGTTGTGGTCTTACAACAAACAACTAGAGTTCTTTCTGGTAGGTAACAAGTAACTGGTAACAGGGGATGCAATAACTAATAGACTGAGATGTAGCACAAAGTCTCCACCTTGACTACCCAAGAGTGAAATACGAAGAATAATGAGGGCACAAAGTCATCTCAAGGTCCTTTACACAGAAACAGAAAATAGACAAACACACTAAAGACAATTATGGGGGCACAAAGTCTCTCCATAGTTGGCTTTAGGACACGTTCCTGATTACTTCCATTAGTTCTACTTATTTCATTAACTAGACAAGAACACATTTAGAAGACATATATAAGAACAATCTCCTAAAATGACACAAGCTATAACAACACAAAGTCTAAAAGTAACTTGCTTTCTCATTCAAACAAAGAAATAAGATGAACAATCTAAGCTCAAAGTCTTAGTAATCACCTCTCAATTTGGGTAGAGTTTCACTTCTATAATGGAAAAGTCTCCTTTGCATAAAACAAGAGAATGAAATATATAGTAACCAAGAAAGGCTTGGAAATTTGTTCCATGGAGTGGCACATGTTGCATTTAAAGCCTTAAATGCATTTTTAGTTTTGTCAAGGGACCATGCTGGAACAGGGTGGTTACCTTAATTGTGGCATGTCAATTCATCTCAAATGTCTTCTCTTAGGCCTAGGTCATCTGGACTGACACCTGATATCTACGTAGCTATCCACTTTGCCTTTACTCCAAGGGAGACAAATAGGTCATGCCTTCAATGCTTGCAAGCTCAAATATCTACTTGGTGGACTATTTCACCTACTAAAATAAATTATACATAGATATTTATGGTCTTTCCCTCTTTCTTATTATGATTTGAGCTCCCAGGCTATCTTTTCCCCTTCTGGCTAGCTCTTTTGGCTCCCTCTTTAGCTGGTTGCTGAGTTCATCTTTAAATTTTGTCTTTTTTTAGCTTTGTCTCTTCCTTTTGGCCTTAAGGCCTTTGAATGCATTTGGGTCCATGCTCAAACCTGTAAATATCAATGACTAGTTTATTGCCCTAAATTTGATGGCTGTAGGGACATCACTAGACGTCTAGATCCCAACGACTAGTTCATGGTACATAATCTTGACGTCTTCAGGCCCATCACCCTCCTTGGTAATTCCTTTAGCTTTCTTGTTTGATCCTTCTTGAAGGGGAGGAATCCCTTTAGGGTCTTTAGAAAGGCCCATTTTCTAGTCGGTGAGAGCCCCCCATAAGGGTACCTACCCTTCGAGGTTCTTTGGGTGGCCTTCAGGTAGTCTTCGGGGTCCTTCAGCTTCAATTCCTTTAGACAAAATGTCTGAAGGAATTCCTAAAAAAACTTTCCTTGCCTTAGCTATTTCCATTGGGCCTTATTATTTTAGGTGAATTCCTTCAGACAAAAGTCTGAAGGAATTCCTTCAGACTTTTTGTCTGAAGGAATTTGCCTTGTCTTTTGCCGCGGGAAATCTTCTTGAAGGAATTCCAAATTTTTTGCCTTGTTCACTTTTTTGAAGATAACCTTACCCTTTCGGCCTTTTACAACAGTCCATTTTGCTCATCACCTACCCTCTGCAAGGGCACTTGCCTTTAGTTCACTGCCCTCCATAAGGGAACTTGCCATTTGGGCTTTGGGGCACTCCTTTAAACCTCCCGATTGAACTGACCAATTGAACCAACTTTGGTTTAATGGTTCAATGGTTCAATCTTGTATTCCACTCATTTAATTGACTGCTTGAACCAATTGTGTTGAACCAAACTCATTAAACCAACTGCATTGAACCTTTGAACCTTTTTTTTTGGTTCAAGGTTCAATGGTTGAATCTTCCTTCTTTTTGCCACGTCTTTTGAAGCTGTTGAACTTGTCGAAGCAGTTGAACTTTGAAATTTTGGTGAATCACTTAACTCTTTAAGCTTGCTATCATCATTAAACCTTTGAACCCATTGAATCTCTAAACCTTTGAACCATTTTGGTTCAAGGTTTAATGGTTCATTCCTTTGTTTGAAGCTTGTTGATAGACCTTTTGGTTGAACCTCAGTGTTGAACCAAGCTTGAAAATACCTAAGTGTTGGGAACTTGTTTCTTTCCTATAGATTCCATAGAAACAAACCTATAGAGTCCATAGAAATGAGCCTATAGAGTCTGTAGAAATATATCTATAGATTCTATAGAAATGAGCTTGTGGAGTCTGTAGAAATGATCCTGCAGAGTCTGTTAACTAAAAAATATTGAAAAATGGAGAATTTAAATGCCTAGAACAATTTTTTAAAAGGGATGAGAGGATTTTGGCCTGTAGGACCAAAATAGTTCATGTGTTGTCCTAAAAAGGAGTGACAAATTTTGGGAACAACAGCTAGCTCTAGTTGGGAAACTTCCTTCAATTGAAATTTTGAAGCAGTTGAGGGCAGTAAAAACCAGAATCTCCAGTGCCTTCAAGTATGCCATTGGGAAATGGAGTCATCCTACCCAAAAAAGAAAGGCACCAAAAATGAAAATAAAAAGCACAAAATAGAACCAAAGACTATACAAATATACATATATACAGATGATCTTATCTGATACTTCAAGAATTGAAGTGCTTCAAATGCCATCCACTGTGAGAGAATGAAAATGGCATTCCATCTTGATAAACAAGTAAGAAACTATTTTCTCCCTAAAACCAATGATGGGAAAATAGAACTCTCCACCAGGAATCACATTTTTTTTGCACTTCTTTTGGTTCTCTCTTCTTTCCCCATGGCAAGACGTTGTTTCTAATCTAAAAACCATAAATCCTTGCTCTCTTGGCGAAGAGTTCCTTTTCCTAACTTTGGTGTATAGCATAGCAATATGGTCCACTACCATAACTTGTTGTTCTTCTAGTTTAGTCCAACACATGATTTGATTGTCCCCCTTAGATACCTACCAATGGTTAGCTTTATTAGGCACACTTAGTTAGATGACCAATTTGATAGTGTACTTATTATCTTTGAAATTGGGGTGAGGAACCATGAAGGTTGCAGGGACAACCAATGAATTTACATGATTGTGAGGCTCTTTGGGCACTGCAAAAATATTGAAAGCTTCAAAACTTTCAATTTAATCCCATACGAGATTGCGGTAATGGTGAAATATTTTGTTCTTGGTTTGACATAGGTTCCTCACCTAACAAACCATTACTTTAGCATCTCCTTTAGCATGAAGGAGTTTAACACCTCTATCTTGAGCTGTCTTCAACACAAGTAGTAGAGATTCGTACTCAATAGTGTTGTTGGTGTTGCTAAACTGCAACTTATATGACAAAGGAAAAATATCTCCTTAAGGACATATCAACATAGTCCTGGCTCCAGCACTGGTAGAAGAATTGCTGCCATTGAATTCTAGGATCCAAACATCATCAAAAGATGATCTTCTATAAAATTTTTCTTCATTAGAGAGGGAAGATCCTTTTTCATCTGTATTGCACCCTACCGATTCTTTTGATGTCTTATTTAGATCAATTTTTGGATCGCCACCTACAAGACTTTTGTCTACTAAAACATAAACATCTTTAGTAGACAAAAAGTAATTACCCCTGCTTGAAGACTCAAATAGAATTTGGGCTTCAGGCATCAACGTTTGGGTGACAACATATTTTGCCTCCTTTTTAGGAAGTAACATCTACATGACACCTTTAATTAGGATCCTTGCCTCAGATAGGTCCATACTTAATTCACCACCAACATCCTTGTAGAAATTTTACCCAAGAAGGATGCTGTATGAGGCTGGGACGTCGGCCACTAGGACTGTCATCTTGATTCTCTTGTCTGGGAATGCTACAAATGCAAATTGGGCATCTTTGATTTGTCCCAATGGTGGAACTTGTTTATTATCCATGGAGAAACATCTCCCAAATGTCTTGGTCAGTGTGAGACCAAGGGATTTCACCACTTTGGTAGGCATGACATTGTCTAAAGCTCTAGAATCAATGATGCAGTTGCTCAGCTTGTGACCGTTTATCAATAGGGAAACATAGAAAGGCTATATTTTATTAGGGGCAGTGGGAGGAGTAATGACAAGATTATTTGGGATGGACATGTTCCTTTGGGGATCATGAGTTACCTTCTTAACATCTTGTCTTGAAGGGATGGCTTTAATCTTCACACACTCAAGCAACCTATCCAACTACTCAGGGTTGGCTTGTAGGAATTCAAATTTAGACATTTGAATTTTGGTTTTCTTGACATGGTCTATTATGTCAAATGTCTGAAATGGATTAGGAATAGAGGAAGGGAGTTCATGCTTCTAGTTTTTAGGAGGAGGAGGGTTGATTTGTGAATTTGAAGTGGAAGGTGTAGGGATGTTTGATGTACTTACCTTTATTTCAATCACCAAGTCCTTTGGCTAGAAAGGTAGAGTGGTTCCCCACTTATCAATTGAAATTGCTTGTTGAGGTCGATCCTCTACATTTTCTTTATCAGCTTGCGAGGATGACTGGTTGTGGGACTGGGTGAATATAGCATATGTTCCATCAACTATTTTACCTTCACTTCTGGGTTCATCTTGGTAATTTAGGAAACCAATGTTGGAGTCACCAACTAATTCTTCTTGGTCCTCCATGAAGAGATCAATGTCATTTCCTTTATCAAACTCAGGTTAGAAAGAGGAATCATGTTCTGTTTCCAGATATCCAATTGCTGAGTTGGTTAGAGGCACTTCAAGGGTAAGGTTCCTTTGTGGAGGAGGAAGATGATTTTTTTGCCCTTGATTCTTGGTGGTATTGCCTTGGTATGATTGGTTCTAAAATGTCCTCTTTGGCATATCCTAATAAGGAGGAGCAGACATACCTTGGGCCATTTGTCTTTTCAAGGCTAGTAATTCATTTGCCAGATTTTGCACCATTTGATCCGTAGTACCTATAGGTGGATATTCAAAGGATGAAGAATATTTACCTCTGTTAGGATCTCTCCTTATCTTCCCCACCAAGATGAGATCATCTTCCACCTCAGTGGCTAAATCCTGAGCAAGAACAAGGTCTATGTGGCTAGCCTGTCTCAACAGGAAACTCACTTTAGGCAGCTACGAATTGATGAAGAAGCATTTGAGATTCTTAGCTTTTGGTTAAGCAATTATGGGAATCCTATTCCTCAGCTTGTCAAACTTGACAATGAAGTCCCTCATAGGTTCATGAGGTTCCTTCTTCATTTGTGTGAGTTGGGCTAGAAAATCATGTGCATCTTTTGTAGGCTTGAACTTAGCTTCAAATTTATCTTGAAGAGTGTCCCAGTCGGTCATAGTCTGAGCTGTAGATGGTAAAACTAGTCTGTAGCAACACCTTATAGTGTTTCCACAAACAACCTAACTACTACATCTTTGTACTCCACACCTATCACGCCACAGGCTAGGCTGAAGGTTATAATGTGTTCATTAGGATGAACTCTCCCATCACTAAAGGATTTGGGGAAATTATTCCTTGAACTATGTGGGAGCCCATGTACAGGTGGAGTAAGGTTGAGTGGACCAAAAGAGTTACCCTAGGGGCCTTGAGCCACCATGATTTGATTATGAAAAAGAGGGATAACAAATCTAGGTGGAGTATGTATAGGCAAAGCTCTACTAATAGCAAAAAAATAAGCTCTGCCTTGTGTTGATGTCCTGGTATGGGTAGGAGGAACACTCCTAGATTGTTGAACTTGAAGTTGGGGAGGGAACAAATCAAAATTGCCCTATTTCACCAACCCAAAAATAGGGTCAACAACACCTTGGGATCTTTGGTTTTTGGTATAGCATGGAGTTTCTAGATTGTAGAATAAAAATGGGAAAGAACTGGCCCTACTTCAGCTTGAATCTTGAGGCTTCAAACTATGCATTCTTCCCTAACAGAGTCACCAAAAAACTATTGGCATGGAGCTAGAGGAAAGTGGTAAGGCTATAATGATAATGGGTAAGACATAGACTAGAGTCACCATAGTATATAATGGATAAGGGTAAGAACTACTTGTCGATCCCTAGTGGAGTCACCAAAAAACTATTGGGTGAATATTTTGTCACTAGCTAACTGATGAGAAAAATAAGTCTCTTCAACCAAAGCATAGGGAGATTGGTTGGCCAAATGTACAAGTTTACTACATCAAAGGTGGACAAATCTCTCCTCTCATCAAGGGGAGGTTCCCTATAAATATGAGGAGCTATATACTATATATATAAGTAGAAAATAATACTTAGGGGTAGGACTACACCATCCATATCTCTTTTTTTAGAGATGATGTTCACAAATAAAGGAGAAATCCAAGTGGAAACACTGAAGGCACTTCTCTTCTTTAGAAGTGGTCTTACAACAAACAACTAGAGTTCTTTCTAGTAGATAACAAGTAACTGGTAATAGGGGTGCATTAACTAGCAGACTGAGACGTAGCACAAAGTCTCCACCTCAACTTCACAAGAGTGAAATACGAAGAAAAATGAGGGCACAAAGTCATCTCAAGGTCCTTTACACAAAAACAAAAAATAGACAAACACACTAAAGACAATTGTGGGGGCACAAATTCTCTCCACAATTAGCTTTAAGACACCTTCCTGATTACTTCCACTAGTTCTACTTATTTCATTAACTAGACAAGAACACATTCAAAAGATAGACATAAGAACAATCTCCTAAAATGACACAAGCTATAACAACACAAAGTCTGAAAGTAACTTGATTTCTCATTCAAACAAAGAAATATGATGAATAATCTAAGCTCAAAGTCTTAGTAATTACCTCTCAATTTGGGTAGAGTTTCACTTTTATAATGGAAAAGTCTCCTTTGCATAAAGTAAGAGAATACAATATATAGTAACCAAGAAGGCTTGGCACTTTGTTCCATGGAGTAGCCCATGTTGCATTCAATGCCTTAAATGCATTTTCAATTTTTTCAAGGGACCATGCTAGAATAGGGTGGCTGCTTTAACTGTGGTGTGTCAATTCATCTCAAATGTCTTCTCCTGAGCCTGGGTCATTTGGACTGACACTTGATATCTGTGTAGCTATCCACTTCACCTTTACTCCAAGGGAGACAAATAGGCCATGCCTTCAATTCTTGCAAGCTCAAATATCTACTTGGTGGACTATTTCACCTACTGGAATAACTTCTATGCAGATATTTTTGGTCTTTCCCTCTTTCTTGTTGCAATTTGAGCTCTCGGGCTATCTTTTCCCCTTCTAGCTGGCTCTTTTGGCTCCCTCTGAGTTCGTCTTTATCTTTTATCTTTTTTTAGCTTTGTCTCTTCCTTTTGGCCTTAAGGCCTTTGAATGCATTTAGGTCCATGCTCAAACCTTTAAAGATCAATGGCTAGTTTATTACCCTAAATTTGATGGCTATAGGGACATCACCAGACGTCTAGATCCCAATGGCTAGTTCATGGTGCATAATCTTGACTTCTTCGGGCCCATCACCCTCCTTTGCAATTCCTTCAACTTTCTTGTTTGATCCTTCCCAAAGGGGAGGAATCCCTTTGGGGTCTTGAGAAAGGCCCATTTTTTGGTCGATGAGAGCCCCCCACAAGGGTACCTACCCTTTGAGGTTCTTTGGTTGGCCTTCAGGGTCCTTTGGATTCAATTCCTTTGGACAAAATGTCTGAAGGAATTCCTTCAGACATTTTGCCCAAAGGAAACCTTTCCTTTCCTTAGCTATTTCTGTCATACCTTATTTTTTGGGTGAATTCCTTCAGACAAAAGTCTGAAGGAATTCCTTTAGACTTTTTGTTCAAAGGAATTCGCCTTGTCTTTTTCCACAATAAATGTTCCTAAAAAAATTCCAACTTTTCTACCTTGTTCACTTTTTTGAAGATAACCTTACCCTTTTGGCCTTTTGCAATGGTCCATTTTTCTCATCACCTACCCTCCATAAGGGCACTCACCTTTGGTTCACTACCCTCCATAAGGGCACTTGCCCTTTGGGCTTTGGGGCACTCTTTTGAACCTCCCGATTGAACTGACTAATTGAACCAACTTTGGTTCAATGGTTCAATGGTTCAATCTTATGTTTCGCTCATTCAATTGATCACTTGAATGAACTGCATTAAACTAAACTCATTGAACCAACCATGTTGAACCTTTGAACCTTTGAACCTTTTTTTTGGGTTCAAGGTTCAATAGTTTAATCTTCCTTCTTTTTTCTAAGTCTTTTGAAGCCATTGAACTTGCCAAAGTGGTTGAACTTTGAACTTTTGGTGAAGCACTTAACTCTTTAAGCTTGCTAATGTCATTGAACCTTTGAACCCATTGAACCTCTAAACCTTTGAACCATTTTGGTTCAGGGTTCAATGGTTCAACGGTTCACTCCTTTGTTTGAAGCTTGCCAATGGACATTTTGGTTGAACCTCAGCATTGAACCAAGCTTGAAAATGCCTAAGTGTTGAGAACTTATTTCTTTCCTACAGAGTTCATAGAAACAAACCTGTGGAGTCTATAGAAATGAGCCTGTAGAGTTCGTAGAAACATATCTATAGAGTTCATAGAAATGAGCCTATGGAGTCTATAGAAATGAGTCTGCAGAGTCCGTTAATTGAAGAAGCTTGAAAAATGGAGAATTTTAATGCCCAAAACAATTTTTTAGAAGGGAAGAGAGGATTTATGCCTGCAAGACCAAAATAGTTCATGTGTTGTCCCAAAAAGGAGTGACAAATTTTGGGAACAATAATATTATCATGTGGATTGTAAAAACAATGGTGTTAGTAGTAGTTTTAATCATGTTCGTTAAATGAATTAAACTTAGGCCCATAAATGTGTATTTATTTTTAAAGATAATCTTCATGTAAAGTGAATATTTGAGCACCAATATATGATAAGTACAATTTTTCATGAAAAATTCTAAGAGAACTGGTCCCTCATTGCATTCTTCAGGTGAGCATGCAAGAACACAATCTTGCATGAAATGCTAGTATGCTAGTTTGTTGGGTAAAGTCACTTTAGCATGCACCTAGAGAAAGTTAGGCCTAGATAGGAAATTATCCCAAAATTTTGGTTCCATTTATAGGTCCCATATAACTTGCTACATGATGGTATAAATGATTTTCTCTCAAAAACATTAAATGATGGTTTAATAGTGTTGAAGATAACTTTGCAGTTCCATTTCTTTAACCAATAATTTATGTGAATGCATGAGTTGAAAAAAAGATCTATATTTCCTTATATGAAAATTTATTTTTAGAAGTCCCTATTAATTTTTATTCTTAGATCACAACTTATACTCAAGACTGGTCAAGAAATCATCGATGGAAGATAAATTGGACAATAGAGTTTTAGATAGCCTTAACACACTTGGGAGTGTTATCAACATGAGCTATTAATATCTAGTGGAAAGGGGTGTTAAATAGTTACATTTTGGAGTACATAATTTTAACTTATCATTAACTAGATGAATCCAAGTTCTAGTTTCTCTAAGAACCATGTGGTTGGTATCTCAAGCATTTCTCACTAGAGTTGAAGAAGCTATTTATTAACTCTCAACTTGAAGTGTTTCCCATGGAAGGCTAAAGTCCCTTGCATGGGTAACATGGTTGGTATGGGAATTTAGGGTTATTTGTGATTTATTATTGGTTTGGTATGGTATCCAGTCAATAGGAATTATGAAAGTACAAATATGATGAAGCATGATGAAGGATTATAGGTGGAAGTGACATAGGAAGGGGATGAGAGGACTCAAGAAGTGCTAGCAAAATTCACATGGAAGTGAAATAATACAAAGACTCTCCCAATTTTAATCCATAACCAATTCCATCTCTAGCATATGTGGGAGAAACAATCTAGGTACTGGAGACTGAAGAACTTGAATTGAACCAACCCATTTCCCCAACCATAGTGTGAGCACATGGTTTTGAGATAGACAAACTAATTATACATAACTAGGATATAGATAACATAGATTCATAGATTGACCTTGTAAGAGAACCTTTAGTTAAGAAAGTTTTAGACACTAGTGTATTAACTCTTTCTTTTCCTTTATAAGATAAATTCATGGCCCAACTTGGTATGCCTAGTTGACCCAACATAAGTAGTGGGAAAAGTACTAGTCTAAATATAGTGAATCTACCTACCTTAGTAACAAACATTTCAAGTGTTTGTAATAATATTTGAGTTATAAGAGGTGTATTAGGTTGTGTTTTAGTTAGTGGAATATGAGGAATTGTATGATGAAGTGGTGGACTTCCCCCAAATGAATAGGAGGACTTGAAAGTTCTCACCAACCATTATTGCTAGCACCTCAACCACCCACCATGTACTATGAAATGACACTTCATTTGATAGAATATTGAGGTGTGGAGAATTTCATTGAACATGTTCAAAAGTGTGAACTTATTTGGAGAGGACATGGCATAACCTCCTCTAAGTGAAAAGCCACTCAATTTATAACTGTACTCCAGGAGTGAGCACACAAGCGGTCTTAGAAATATGATCCTCAACAAGTAGTTGTTGATTATGACTAGCTTATAGAAACATTCCTCCAAAAATTTGATATTTTAAAGTTTGAGTAACAAAGTATTACTACATTGAAATATATAAAAAAGAGTTAATTAAGAGCATGCATGAATATGATACATGGTTCAAGACACTTCTATCCAAGCTTTACTTTGAGATTAATTCTGCTCAAGATGCTCAGTGGTTCATGGGAGGACTGTTGCTCCCCTTTAGATGAACATTGTCTTAGAGAACTTTTACCAACCCATGCAAGGCCTTAGAATCTTCCATTCATGCTGAGACTATTGGCAACATTGATATGGGAATTATTCCTTTCATGGAGGCTCAAATTACTACAATGGAATCCTAATTATAAAAGTTGACTGCACACATTTCTCATGATACTTGTAACAACCTGATTGTGATTCTAAAGGCCATAATAGAAATAAGTATCTTCATAAGGCCATACATGTTATACTAAAGCAATCATGTGAGATTTACCAAGATGAACATGATGTTCAATCTTTTCCTTTATTTTAATGTGCCATGTAGTCAAATGTGTTCACTTACTATAATATATGTGATGCATATACCCATGACACCAATGAATACAATCTCATCAATAATATTCATGAGGCATGCACATGTGAAAGAATAATGGTTATCATGGGTGAGGATGAGGTTAAGGATGAGGAGGTGGATTCTTTAAACCATGGATGTGCTACAAGTGTGGTTCTCTTGATCACTACCTATGAGATTGGATAGTTTATTTTATATGAACTTTCTATAAAAATAAGCACTATTTGAAGTAATGTCTTGATTTGTACATGGTAATTACAAAATATATAAATTAGAAGGGTGTTAGTATGATACACATTGAGAAACCACACTAGACACTATGACCTATCACTCCAACAACCAAAAAAGTTAATTTTATAATGCATAGTGGTGGACAATCCTAGTCTACATCTACTCCACCTATTGAAAAGGTACAACACAAATATCCTCGTATAACTAGGTATCCTGATGCTGAACAATAGAAAGAGGTTCTCTAATATACTATGAATTTGGTAAGGTAATTACAAGGCAAGATCCAATTTGTTAAGGACCATGATGCTATTCAACATGTTGATATGAAAGAAGCCATAAATCATCAAGATATGGTACATGATGACTTCTAAAAGATTTGAAAGCACCTATTGGATGAGGATATATACCCTTATTATGTAACTAGCTTAAGCATCCAACACTAAGGCTTACTGAAGATCATTGATAAAACTATGCTCAATGACAAGATACTCCCATTTACCCTAGTCTATAAGAGGACAAAGATATATTGGTAAAAATTGCCATCGATGGATGGGTAATCTAAGATATTTTAATTGACATCGGTGTGGAATTCAATGTCTTCACAAAAGATGCTTGACAACATATGGATAGACTAGCCTTGAAACCTTATCTCCATGTATTGTTTATGTCTAAAAAGACATGTGCTTTACTGATTGACATAATTAAAAATGCCACTATGGATATCCTAAATTTTTCTTTCAAATTAGACTTTGAAGTTCTAGAATTTCTTGAGGCTAATGACTTTACAGCCCTATTGGGTCATCCATGGTGTTATGCTAACACTACTAATTTAAGCTTCAAGAAGAGATATATCATCTTTGAAAATACTAACCAACATGTTATCATTCCATTAGACCAAGCTCATGGGCCCCTGTATGTTGAACTTGTTAACATTGATGAGGATATTTATCACATATATAATTTCATAGCTCAAGGAAATGAACATCATGATCCCACCACTAATGACATCTTATAATGGATGGATGCACAATCCCTCTCTAATACTATGAGTAACTCCTATGATTTTTTGGTGCAAGGTTACTATGATCTTACTAGGATAGTATGTGGTGCCATTGAAAGTCATTAAGACACTCATCACAAGTAACATACGCAACATAGGTTCATTCATCTCATGACTAGGTGAGTCATGTGTGGACCAATTGTAGCTGCACTGCTTCAAAGGATAAATGAATATCTATGGTTCCATGGGAAAATGGAAGTCTATAAATTTGTCTAGAAAATGGAGGCCTTATATGATTTTGATGTTGATCATGTAAAATCACTTATTCACATTATAGATGACATACCTATAAGGTGGTGGTAGAATCATCATGAGCATCTTCTTAATTAGGACTACATACAATTTGATTAACATCATATATATTTTATCATGACAACCACATATGTGGTTGCACTATCAACTATAGTGGTATTAGAGCATTGAAACCTCACCTTAAGACATGTGAGACAATATGGGTGGGTGATGAAAGTTTCTTGCTAGAATATCTTCAGGTACATGCATTTTATGACACTCTACACACTTGGGATAGAGCTTGGTATGTTCATGAGGAGTGTCATATAGGTACACATTCTTGGCACTTGATAAAGGATTAAAATGGTTTTGTCATTATTGTAGGACATCCCCAAAGATGGATTTTCACCTTAAATTTTAAGGAATTCATCAAGCAATCATCGGTGACCCTAGTTCGATTAAAAACTATATTCAAAGCACACATGGCATGCTAGAAGAAGGATTGACCATTTTCAATAATATTATTGAGTATTCATATTCTTCCACACTGAGAAAAAATTCAAAAAGGTAAGTAAATGGTTGTGTTCCAAGTTGATGAAGGTGAAGAATCTAATCCAACTGACCCATCAACTAATTATTTAGATTTACACATAGATTATGGTGCTAGAACTATTCATGACACAATTTTGAATACAAAACACCCATACTTGGAGATAATTTAGACCATACAACAAATTGGCTTGAAGGATGAACCAAAGATAAATACTTTAGGAAATTACTGGTTTGATACTAAAATCTCAAAAGTGTTTGAGCTTCTAAAAGAATATCAAGATTTTTTCCCCAAAAACTATAATGAGATGAAGGGTGTTTACTCATATTTAGGTAAAATGTATATCAAACTAGTGGAAGGTGCTTGAATACTTAGGAAATGTCCTTATCAAATGAATCTTAATTTGCATGCACATTTTAAAGAAGAAATTGATAGTATGTTGCATGTAGGAGTCATTACTCTTATCAATGAGTCTGAGTGGGTTAGCCCTATCATGATAATCATTAAAAAATATGGGCACACAATAATTTGTGTGGCTTAAATGTTACTTAATGATTCTTGTGTTACTGATCCTTTCTTGACACCATTAACCAAATAAATCCTCAAAGGTGTTGTTGGATGTGAAATTTATACCTTTACAAATGGTTTCTCTCAAGTCTAGATCATAGAGGAGGATAAGCACAAGAATACATTTGTCATTAAGTGGCGGTATTTTACATATATTGTCACTCCATTTAGGTTAAATAATTACCCCAATGTATTCTATAAAATATCCATTGAGGCCTTTAAGGACTTTATCCATAAATTTCTTTAGGTTTATCTAGATGATTAGTTAATATATGACTTTGTGAAAGACCATTGTTCCAATCTCTAACTCATGATTAAGTGATATAAGACACTTAAAATTTCTCTCAACTTGAAGAAGTGTCTTTTTTAAATCTATTTTGTGTTTTCTTTGGTTTCATTATTTGCTAAGATGGAATTTTAGTATACCCTACCAAGATTATCACCTTCCTCCATTTGCCAGTGCCAGCTACCCAAAGAGAGGTTCATGCCTTCCTAAGCAATACTAGGTACTACAAGAGATTTATCCATGGATATTCAAGGATTAAAAAAACTCTATATGAGATCATAAAATATAATAAACATTTCATTTGGACCTACACATGCCAAGAAATTTTGTTGCCTTAAAGGATAAGCTTATCACCACACTAATTATCCATTTCCCTCACTAGACTAAACCATTCCATGTCCATGTCAATGCTTCAAGGATGGTAGTCAGTGTAATACTTGTTCATCTTAGTGAGGGTAATATGAATCACCCTATATACTTTGTAATTAGAAATCTTACTCTAGCTAAAAGGAAATATACAACCATAGATCATAAGACATTCTCTATAGTCCATGCTTTTCAAAAGTTCAGACAATATCTATTGGCAACCACTTTTGTTTTCTTCACTGACCATAAAGCATTGAAGTATCTAGTTAAAAAAATATTTTTACATGGTCATATTTTATACTAGATCATGTTATTTTAAGAGTTCCAGTTATCCATCATGGTCAAACCTAGTAAGGCCAATTACAGTCCTAACCATTTCTCGTGAATTAATTTTGGTGAACTGACATGCACAATCAAAGATGACCTACTTGACATGTAGTTATTTCATGTCTCATTAATTCTTAAAGATTTAGAGGACATATCATCTTATTTTACTAATAGATTAGTTTTAACTCATTTAAGCAGTCTAGCCAAAAAGTAACTCACCATTTGCACTGTTCCATTTTAGCTCATTAGAGGAGACCTATATAAGCTTGGTCAAAATGAGGTATTTTGATGATGTATCATGAAATAAGAGTTAAATAATGTTATATACAAGGTCTATGAAGGTATTTTTGGACGAAATTACACTAGATAAGCTACCATGTAAAAATTTTGGTTAGCCAATTTATGGTGGCCTACATTTTTTAAAGATGTTAAGTTTTATGTGTGCCAATGTGACATTTACTAACACATGGTAAAACCCAATTAGTGGGATATAATTATACTTCATCATATTATCTTTTAGGAACCATTTGAAAGGTGGATGATTGAATTTATTGGCCCCATCAATCTAACATGATGGTATACTAGTTTACAATATGTTATCACTGTAATTGACTATCTCAATAGTTAGGTTAAAGTTGCATTGACATAAGATTGTACTAAGGCTACTATTATACATTTCATCTGGGATAATATTATTACAAGGTTTGTTTTTTCAATGAATTTTACTACTAAGTATGGTACGTATTTCCTTAATGAGACTATCCATGTACTATTAGCTGAATTCATGATTTCTCACCATAAAACCACACTGTATCATCCCTAGGAAAATGACACTGTTAAGGTGTTTAATAAGATCTTGGTGAAAAATTTAACCAAGATATGTAATATTAGATTCATTGAATAGATAATCATGTATCTGTAGTTTTTTTGGCTTATTGGACCACCTACAAGTACCTCAATAAATGCCATTTAATCTTGTGTTTGGTACTAACGTAGTTCTTGTAGTAGAGTTTTTGGTTCCCTCTCTTTGAATTGCATACATTGGATGACTAGATGATGAGGAATAATTTTAAGCATGCCTAAATTGTTTACTACAATTAGATGAATATTGTTTTCTTTCACATTGTAGTCAGGATGTGGAGAAATAAAAATAGAAGGCCTAGAATGATCACCACCTCAAAAATAAGAATTTTACTCCTAGAATGCAAGTCTTAATATATGACTTAAAATTCACATGCCACTTTGGAAAGATTCATGTTCACTAGGATGGTCCCTTTATTATTTAGAGTATTCATCCCATCGGTGTATGTCACTTGAAATTTTTGAATGGCCAATTTATTCTTGGTTATTACAATGATAGTCAGTTGCAACCATATTTTTATACCTAAGTCTTTCTTGTTTGTACCAATAAGGCATATGGCATTGGCTTAATATTTTTTGTTTTCAATAAAGATCTACCTTAGTTGCATTCCCTTTTTTTAAGTTTTTTAATTTTTTTCAATTTGATACTTATGTTATCATGGAGGACCATGAAACACTATTAGTATAGGGTAAGAGGTGTTATATTTATGAAGTGTCAGATATGGTCTATAGAGATATGTGAAAAAGTAAAGGCATGAAAGTGAAAATGTATGAGGGAAAAGGCTACACAAGATATGGTGTGTAACCATTATCTCAATAGGTAAATAATGATTGCCACCTTTAGTATGAATATTTAATTTTCCCCTACAATTGTCATGCACTTCAAGAAAAGTGTGTGATGAGACATGCCATTAATTTAAATAGGTAGTGGTAATAGAATGTGTGCCAACATCACATTGTGGAAATACCATTGGTTTCATTTATTATGTGAAGTGATGGTCGAAGGGGGGTAGTAAATGTGAGTTACTCCCTTAAAACCTATAAAAATACAAAGTAATTCATTTCACATTTTACTATTGCTATGATTGAGAATTTATAGAGCTAAAGGAATAAACTCATGTTGTTGTAAAATTAATTCAATGCATTCAATAAAGTGTAAAGTATCAATTTTTAGTTGATTCTTGATCATTAAAGTGTGTTTTAGCTAAAACAAGTAGCTAGAGCTAGGTAAATTAAAAGAATGAGCAGGATTTCTTTAGTATAGGTTATATAGGTCAGTGTCTACCATTAATGGGTGTCTAATAAAGAGAGTTGAGACACTTACAATAGTGAAAACATATTAATTTAATAATATTATATGGTTATTACTCAAACTTTAGGCTCTATGAAGGGTGATGCATCCTAAGAAAAAGTCCCAATGAAGTGAACCACTACCTATTATTCTAGAGGAAAAAGAGCTAAGTATTAGTGGGGAAATAATGTTAGTCAGGGAATAAACACCTAAAGAACAAGGCATGCATGTGAAAGATGAAGGAATAAGGATGGCACACTAAAATAAGAAGAAATATCAAGTGCCTCCACCTCCACCCTTTTTAATTGAAGAAATGTAATACCCTGAGATGGTGTTGCATGTCAAAAATTGGGTATCCAATATGCCCACCTACACTATCTTTGATTACAACCATTGACAATACGGGAACAAGGTAGAAATACAAAATTATTATAGAGTCATGTGACAAAACACTAGGAGTGAGTTGGTTTATGAATTAAATAATTTCAATGCCTTGGATTTTGCTAGCCTCTTCTAACTATTCAACCTCCCCTACTTTGGAAAGCCTATAAAAGTATTCAACTTTTTAATTTCATGTGTACATGAGGAATATATTTATTTTGATAGGTTTTAGATGAGAATCACCACTAAAATAATTAGTAAATTATTAGGGTTATAATTTTCAAATGTAAACCTTGAATATGAACTAGAAGACATAATGGAGATAAAGAAGACAACTATGGCACTTGAGTACTAGAAAAAAAGACTTGTTATGCATATAAAAAATATTTAGGATCCCTCCCTCTGAGTGGCCATGCACATTATAATGAAAAAGGTTAGAGGTGGACATAGATGGAAGGAGGTGGACATGGACCACCTATATGTCACACACAAACTCACAGAGGGCTTAAAGTATAATTGGGCACTTTATTTTGCTAATAAAATTATAGATGTGGAGAAAACTCCCTGAATGACTAACCATAGGTTCTCATGGGTGTGTTTTAATTACTAATGGTGTTCGATGAAATTAGTGTACATAACTTCACCTCTAGAGAATTGAAATGGGTGTACCTACCTAAGCACAAGTCCCATACAAATAAGTATAAGGCATTCGACTACTTTATTCAGATTAGTCCATCCTATAATCTTATAATGAAGTCATGGTATGATGGGATGAAGGAAGCCTTTGAGAATGAGTGGAACATTCCAAAGGACTTTCCTACACATGTTGGTGATCAAGCCAAGTTTATTATGAAGTAACACTACTCCCTCAAATGCATCAAGATGGCCCCATCTAGATAATTTTTTACTTGGTTGAAGCTACCTTATGCTTTCTCTAATGGTACTTTATGAACTCTATCAATTGAATATATGATGCATAACTGATGACACTTGTAGATAAATAAATTGACTCAGAGTTTCATACTCTTTTCTAGATGTATGGATACATTGGGAAGAAATATTATAAAGAAAATTTTAAGTCAGACAAAAATGACATCAAGGTACATCAAACCTTAGTTTAGGGTTCCATTCATACTTTTTTCTATATGTTGAAATTGAAGAAGAAATCTTTAGGAAGGACAAAGCATAAGAAAGAGAAAATCCCTTTAGTACCATCACTAGAAATGAAGCAGAAGTGCTTTGGGCATAATGCCAACATAAGCTCTCAGCCTAAACCTTTGAAAAGGAGAAAGACTACCTAGACATCACCAAAAAGGGATCCACCAACAAGTTCACCAGAAGACCCATCGCTAACTACACAAATTGATCCTTTAAAATAGGAGATAGAAGGGACTAATTATGGTGACAAGGAGGAGTTTGGAGAAATATGGGGAGGGACCTTGGAGATAGTCAAAGTTATACAAGAAGACACTCTCCTCAAAGTGAGGGGAAGATATCACCCTTGAGGATATGTAGATGGTCATTAAATATCTACTTAATGAAGAGAGGGATGAATCTAAATTAGAAGGACTGAATAGCCTCAACATTAGGACCACTTACTAGTAATAGGAAATGGATGTTGAGGTAATTGAGTACGATCCCTTAAAAGGGAAATATCTAGTTGAATTCATGATCAAAATAAAAAGGTATGATGCAACTATAAATCTCCACTTCCAATACTAGAGAGGCATCCCTAACAAGCTAATGTATCTATATTCCCATCTTGATCAGGAGGATTCATCTATTTAAACTTGACATAGGAGGCCATTCTTCTGCAACATGTAAACTAAATAATACCATTTCAATATGCCTTTTGATAATATCATATTATATCCACAAGTAGTAGTGATACCTATGACTCTTTAGGTAGATCCCCATCAGTTTAATTCTATATATATCACTCTTAAAATTGGCATCTGAGGTTGTAAGAGAGAATTTTATTGTAGAATATGATGCATAATGGGCTTAAAAGAAACATAATAAGGTAGTGGATCTATGTAATAAATAGGTTGTCTTTCACACCAAACTAAAAGAAAAATTGGCCAAGTTGAAGTGCCAATTGGAGGTAGAGATACATTCCTAGTTTGATGTTTGATGATGATGTAGTGATATCCTAATTTATGCTCAAGTGGGTTCTATCTAACATTATTTTACCTAACTTACACATATATCTCTTTAGGACCTATAAATTTTCTATTTTTAAACATTATAACTTATTTTGGCTTGTGTTAAAAACTTTTCTTTGAGGATGAAACTACCCCTTTTGCTAATAAAACCACTATGGTTTTAAAAAAAATTTTAATAGAACCATAATTGATAGGGGTTTCCTATTAATATATGGAATTTGTGTCACCCTATAAGATTATTTTATCAAGAAGACATGTGGTTACATAACTACCCTTATAAATAGCAGCAATTCTATGACCTCTTATGCATCTTCTATTTATAGATTCCCAAATTCAAGATTTCATGTATTTTTCATGCTTATTGTTATGTTTATTAATATTTTCATCTTTAATTCACGTTTATGTTCACCAAAATCATTCCCTCTTTTATTTTTAATCATTTTAAAATCCTTCCTAAGTTCTACTCCCAATTCAACTCAGTTAAAATCTCCCTTACAACTTCTACTCCTTTTCTAAATGTATTCCATTTTTAATGAATTTAAGATCCAAAAATTTACATTAAATGTTGAATATTTTAATCTTTATACATCCACAACCTATTTACCATTTCTCTTGAGTTTTTATTTTGATCATTTTGATTTAGACTACATAATTTCAAGCAAGGAGGGTAATTGAATTTGCAACTAGATCTTTGTAGCTAGTGTACTAATTATCAATATCCAATTGTTGTTTTATTTATATTTGTGTTATTATGATATTACCATTTTTATACTATTATTTTATTATTCTCATTGATAAAATATTTCTTGCAATCATTGCTTTGAATGGAAGAGCTATTATGCTAAGGACCACATCACAAATATATCTTTTGCTTTCAGATGATCTATATCTTGATTAGGTTGGGGGTTTATAGTTTTATTTATTTAATTTTTAAGTATAACATATTATATTAGTTTCATTTATTTCATTAGATTATATATATATTTTTAAAAGGAATATATAGGCAAAATAATTCTTATCTCTTCTCATCTTTGCACAAAAAACATTAGTTAATTTATTTACTATTTGAAACCATACAATAGATTATTTAAAATAATATATGTTTGATTTAAAATTATAGGTAGATATTATAAATTAAAAAACTAAATACTTATAGCTATAAAAATAATCAATTTTCAGTTTAAAACAAGCACTTGTTCATGCAAAAATAAAACACACTAACAAGTAGAAAACTCTAGTCAAACTTAGGAGAGTAAAAGGTAGTATCTTGGTGTTCATTTTAATTATTTGAGTAAATTAAAAATTATATTTTTATTTTATTAAATTATAAAATAATAAATTTAATTTCATTCCATATAAATAATTCAAACTTAGTGTGAACGTACCTAGAAACACCAAAAACTAGTTCTAGCTTGTATATACAAAGGAATATTTAGATACTTGTACTATAGATACTTATAATATATACATATATATATATATATATATATATATATATATATATATATATATAAATAAATATATATATATATATATATATATATATATATATATATATATATATATATATATATATATATATATATATATATATATATATATATATATATATATACTTAAATATAATAAAATATTAGTTTTCATAATATATTAATTCATATATAATATAAAAACACAAAAATAAGTTAATTTAGTTTGCACCTAGAATAGCTAGAAATCAACATTTGTATTTCTATCCTAGATTTTACTTTCTAGTATTGCATGCATTAATAATTGAATTGAAAAATAACAAAAATAAAAATTATTTCATTTATTTCCAACAAGTCATTGTTATTTACTTTTATAAATTTACTTTTAACAAATAACTAGTTTTATTTTTAGTCAAAACATTACCAAAAGCCAAAACCAAAAAAAAAATAACAACCAAAGCCTTGTACCAACAAACATGAGCATTCCAAATTTTTTTATTATAATATAAAAATGAGTTAAAAAAAATAACCTTCATAAAAATTTCCTTTTAATATACATTACCACACCTAGCCTTTTGGATGACACTCCTTGAGTATCCATACCTCCATAGAGTATGCCTCTTTCTTAGAGTTAGATCACCATCTCGTACTATCAACATGTAATCAGATACTAATTTCAAGATTAGAATTTAAGTTTTTTTTCCACACCTATCCCTAATATAATTTTAAAGTATATTATTTCCATTAAGGAATAAGATAAATCCATGATCCACCCATCATCATCCTACCCTAAAATAGAGTTCCTCTATATAATGTGATTCAGGCCTAATTCTCATCTCCATCCCCTTTATTCTCCTGTAGTCTATCCTTTTGGTATATAATTCACATTTGTGTATGAAATTAACATGATATAGTCATCCTAAAATATTTTACCACATTCCCTAAGTCATTTAACTAAACTAATCCCACCTTTACATTCCTAGTATTGATCAAGAATGTCACCTCATCATCACCAATACTTAGGGACCTTGAAGTTATTTTTCCACTTAGATAGACACTATTAATGAGAAATTTGATGTAGTAAAAGTATTTTGGATTCATTAATAACATACCTTTCCTCTTATCATCCCAAATACCACCATTATTATACCCATCATCCATCCATTAGTTATCTATCTCATATTGACCTCGGGAAGTTAAGTGAACAATTTGACATGTGATATTTACATGCATATAGGAACCCATTTGGAAATAAAAATGTTTGAAAATAATGATTATGATAAAACTAAATATCTATTTTTATGATTTAAATTTTTTACCCATTCTTGATGCATGAAAAACAGAGGTGTCGATGTATAATTGGATTCTAAAACCTTTTACTCTGTGCTTCCCCTAATTACATCTCTAGAAAGAGATAAATCAACCAATAGTTCCTTGGTAATACTAGTGTGGGAAATATCAGTTGGTGTAGAGTGGGTACTAAGATAAAGACTTCTTCTAATGGTCTATTTATATAAATTCCAATATACCATTCATTCTTTGGTAGGAGTGTTAGGGGATGTTTTGGTCCTTTGATAATGACCTATGGAAGAAGTGATAAAAGGAGACCTTTTTATCTTGTTCTTAAATGTAATAATGCTTATATCTTCTAGTTGTGCAAGCTTGTGATGTAATCATAATAATTACTATTATGATGTCCCTTAATACCATGATAAGTGAAAAAGGGTTTTCCTTTGATCTTTTCAAATATGTGTGGTGGATGATAGTAGTTTGGAAGAAGGGTAACCAAATTCTTATCGAATAATACATTATGTATTTAATATTTCTAATATTTTATGTGATCAAATTAAAATGGTTGTCTCTTAGTATAAGTATGTGCTTTAACTATAGGATGTACCCTATATGTTGATTCCTTTCCTTTATGGAGTACTTTTACTATTAGTTACTTGTCATGAACTATTGGTTTAAGAAAAGGTGTTGGAGTTGATTCTTGAATATCTAGAGTTTGTGCTTTCACTCGGTAAGAATATTTTACAAAACTTTTACCTTGTAGTGAATATGCATCTTATTTCATGTGGGTGTTCATTAAATCATATACATATTTGTGTACATACACATATAAGTTATCATATGAATTATAAAGCTTATTCAATGCTCTCTCCTTAAATGGAGAAAGGATAACTCTACTAAATATAAATTTTACTTCCAAATCAAAGGGTCAATATGTTAAAGAATATAATGCATTCTTAAACTGCATATCATAATCCTGAATAGACTCATTAGTTTTTTACTTTAGACTTGAAAATGTTTTAATGTAAATTTGGGCACATCATGATGTTGAAAATATGATAGGGATATTCTTTATAGATTTATTAAAGTGGGTAAATAATCATATAGAAGACTATAAAACCAATCACTAACTACTCATGTTAGACTTTTACAAGATGATTTTATAAATAAACTTCCATCTTTATCCCAATGACAAAAGACATGTCCATATTGGCTCAAATGGGTAGAAGGGTCATCTTGACCATCAAATATAGGGAATTTAGGCATGATAAAATTAGTTGGGTAAGGATACTAATAACCATTTCTTTTAAGAGGTCAGCCTTCTAGAATATTATTGTTAATATTTTGATTACATGAGAATACTTATACACTTAAAATTAAAACCTAATTTTTAATATCCCCTATAACATTAATTAGTTATACAATGTGACTAATATGTATATAGGAACTATGGGAAGATGCACTTATGGATTGTAATTTACCATCTATTTGGAACTTAGGGGTAATGTAATTATCACAACTATAATTATAATATAAGTTAGCATCAATGCATGTTTTAAAAGTATTACATAAAGGAACATTCATGTGGCATGATGTGTCTAAAGAAGCTATTATAAAATTTGGAAAATGATCAATTTGGTATTCCTATTGTGTAAGTAATCATTGAATATGAATTCAATTGAAATATCATGCATACTATGTTGTCTAAGGGATTGATTATGTGAATTTTCATTACATGAGATAAATGAAATTTAATTTTTTTGTTCATTATGCATCAAATAATTAGAAAGAGAATGAATTATATAAAATTAATCCTCTTAATCACTATGGACATTGTAATAATTGTCATTATAATAAAAATGATCACAATTAATTTATTAATTTTCACATGCATCATGTATACTAGTTTTGACTAGCACTATCATTTTTACGTTTCCATTCTAAAAGGAAAGGAAGAGAAAATTTACATGCATTTGTATCATTGAGATCTAGAGAGAGAAAATTACCTTCATTTTTTGAATTTTCTAAGAATGGAAAATAATCTTAAACTTTTGTAATATTATCAAAATTTGGTAGAGAAGGAAAACACTCAACATGTGCATCATTTAGTAAATATGATATGCATTTAAATTTTTATAAATGTGCACCATGAGAATATTATATGCATGTAACATGACTATGATCAACATTTTGAATAATATGATTATTTTTGTTTGTATGCATGTCCATTTTTTAAGATTTAATTTGATGAAATGCACTAGCAAATGGTAAATAAAAACTAGGTGTTTTCTCAAGAAATACATCATTGGATTGTAAATCAAGCAATATGGGATAAATAGGAGAGATAGGCTCCTCATACTCACTTTCTAAATATACAGAATAACTATCATAATCAAAATAATAAGTTGTGCTATGATTCTCTATGTAACCATGAATATTTTCATTTACATCCATTTTATTATTGGTCCAT
Source organism: Torreya grandis (assembly GCA_037957365.1). Lineage (NCBI taxonomy): Eukaryota > Viridiplantae > Streptophyta > Pinopsida > Cupressales > Taxaceae > Torreya > Torreya grandis. Next base: position 2,645,403 of record JARHVA010001564.1, on the reverse strand, counting down.
TCATTAGTACATGTGTAAGGGATTTATATAAAAGAAGATTTGATATCACACTTTCTATTAGCCATAAGGTCTTCATAAGTAATGTATTGATCATAAGGAAGATTAAATATTAAATCCAAAGGATGAGGATTCTAAGGATATTCATTATGAGTATTAATTTTTATGGTGATACATCCAAACACACCCAAAATAACAATCATAAAGGCTATGGCAACAAAGATAACAAGCATCACTTAGACTATGCCCATACAACAATTAGATCTATAAAATAAATGAATCAATATGAAACTCTAGAAAGTTGAAATCTTAGGCCAAGATAGGTTTTAATTCAATTTTTATTAGGGGATGGATTGAAAAAAATATTTTATCTATTATGGCTTTTTACAAAAATACTATATAGAAATAAAATTTTTAATGCACCAATGTACTATTCAGATTTAGATAATAAAATACAATATTGGAAATAAATTAATTCAAGGATGTGAAATAATTACAATTAATAAAATATAAAACTAAGGACTAAGAGAGAGCATATATTATTTTTAGTTCACTTTTGGGTCATCAAAGTCACCCAAGTTTCTTTCAGGCTTGCAGTGTAGCCTATGTTCTATTCATTTTAGGTTTTACCTCTTTTCCTGAATTAGACACTAGTGTCAAATTTGGGACATTAGTGTTAATTATAGTGTCTTTATTTCAATAGTTCTATCCTTATAATTCAAACAACTCAATTTATTCCTAAATTTGAATTTGTAACTATGTTTTCTATTTCTACCTAAATTTATGATTAGATTGTACACAATCAGTCTATGATAGTAAAAACCTAACCTCTTGTCTCTTGTCTATTTGTGGCTCAATAAAAATGTGTTAGCATGTGAGTTGATCTAACCCTAGTAACCCAAATATTACTAAGTGTTTCCTACATGTCCATATACTCATAAGTGCTACCATGTGGCCATATACTCTGACGATGGCTTCAAACTCACATGTAGTTATCCCTTCTAAGTGTATGTGTGTGATGGTAATTGTGTGAATATATTATATTTTTCCTATTTTAACATTGGTATAATAAATGGAAGTGAGAATTTATATTTTTTGATGCTTCAAAATTTAGTTTTAGAAATTTAGTCTATGGTATGATTTAATAGCTTTGGAATAAAAATTGTATGTGTTAATTGATAAGATTTCTTGATGATCAAATAATATGCATTAGATTTGTATATATAAAGAACCCTTTTAATTTGAAATAATACCTAATATCATGTGAAATCCAACCATAAAAATAATTCAAATTCTTATGAACAATTATGAAGTGAAAAGTACAAAAATAGGGAAAAATATTAGGCATGACATTACTATCAGATTTAGGACACTAGCATGGATGGTAGTGTATTAAGTTGAATGATAGTGTCCAGATACTTAGAAGATATAAAATACCACATACACTTAAAGATCCTTGAAAAATATGGATAAAACACACAACAATAAAAAAATACAAAAAATCAAGTATTATCGTAAAAGATATATGGAGCTTAGAAGCCCATGAAAGACTACACCACTAAATTATAAACTCCATGTGAAAATGTTTATACATCCAAAGATATGAAAAAAATAATTATAAAATTAATATTTTACCAAATATGGATATCTAAAATGCATTACTACTAGAGGAATACCTTACTCTTGATGCTAATGTCTAGTGATAACATGAATGAAGGCTAGATCATTAGGATGAAAGCGCACCATCTTAACATTTCACATTAATTTTTCCTTCCTTTTTTTCTCCAAAACAGGATAATATTATATATTATTCTACCTAGAAATTATTTAGTCTGCACAATATGCTTATCTGTGTGTATTTCAGGGATAACTATGTATGATGTGGTTTAGTTTACAACACACATAACACATGATTGATGGTCTAGGATTCCTATAATCTTATCTAAAATTTTGGATCCTCCTTGATATCACCCATTATATCCTCCTTTAAAACCTCCTTACCTCTATGGGGAAACCCAACCATGATGTTGGGGTTATGGAGGAGTCCATCCTAATTTAAAATTAGTGAGATGGTGTTGTCTAACTTGATTATTACTATGGTGACTGTGGGTTCTACCCTACTTGAGACTATGGTGATTAAAGAATCTACCTTTGTGTAGGATACACTGGTGTAGGACCCTAGACACCCTATGTTTCATCTCAAACATTTAGGCTTAACACATTCAATTTTTTAGTTAGTGACTATTGTATATTTACTATGAACACATTTTTTGTAACATTATCTTTTGAATTCTAAAGATCCCTATATTTTTTATCATCATGATTGTGAGATTTGTAAAAATTGAAAAAAATGATATGTGATTGTTTTATGTACTACTGCAACAAGTGTAATTTATTAGTGGAATGTCCTATAATACAACATATCTAAATGAACTTAATTTTAATTTTTAGACATTAATTTATATGTTATCCTTCATGTTCATATTCAATGCACCAAATTTATAGTCATGGTTTATTACCTTCTTTTAGCTCCTTGATTTTTCACAATAATAAATCTAGCTTAGCATCAATATATGCGACACTAAGAAGACATTATCTAAAATATTTTATTTGTCCTACTCATATTATAATACATATTGCATCATATTTAGTATTAAATTGGACTCATGTAATGACAAATCAAATCTTAATTTATATCCCTTATAGGAGCCAAATCATTTTGTTTGATTATATGAATTGAAATTTTAATCTATTCATAACATATGAGAACCTATGATTATAATCCAAAACTGATTCTCTTAGTTTTTTTATGTATCTCCTTCAATTCTTAGATAGTCTAACTTGGACATATTTGCATATTGAAATCCCCAACCAAATTATATTTAACATGTTTTTGAGTCAATTGTCTTAGGTTTTTTATCAACATGAACTCTAAATATCTTCTTGCCAAAGCTCTTATGAGTTAATTTTTTATCATCATCATTTGTCACACCTTTAACCTACCATTTCATATTTTAGGTCAATAGATACTGATTTGGGTTAGATGACCCATCATATGTGGCTAAAGTAAAAAATATCCTAGAGTATAGGCCATATTTCCTATAATGGCACCAGTTATATTGTATTCCTAGGAGCTTGTTTTAATGGATTTTACATTATTTTTGAAACTATGATTGGATTACTGATAACCTTATTTTCAATTAGATTATTAGTTTTCATGCTAATATTTTTAAATTTCTCTGCAAATTTATCAAACCACTTATTAGCTTTCTTGAATTTTGATCTATGTTTTACAATTAATAAATTCGGCACAAGGGATGCATCCCTTTGAAGGGAATGAAACTTATATGGAGTATCCACCCCACTCAATCTTGAACCTAAAATAAACATAAGATTCAATATGAATTCTTAAAAAGAATACCATTCCTCATTACCAAAAAATCTATTTATGGGTAATTGAGTAACATTAAACTTATCTAGTTTCCTTGCTGAAAATCCTTCTTGGTATCTTTGGTTAGTTCCTTCTTCATTTTTGGTTCACACTCCAATTCCTAAATTATTTATATGGTATCTTTGGTTCATAAAATTTATTTTATCTCCTTAAATTCTATATATTTCACTACTTTACATTATTTGAATTCTCCTAGAGGTATCTTTACTCCATTTTTAATAGGTTATTTAATAATCATATTATTATTTACCTAGGTATCACTCTATTTGTTCTTTCTCAATTTTTATCATAGTTCTCATTAAAGTCCCAAAATTACCTTCTCTTTCTAATTCTCTACATTATCTATATTCTAAGTTTAGATTTATGATCCTTACCTTAATTCTTCATCATTAAATTCCTTCTATTCCACATCTCCTTAGTTCTTTATGTGACTACTCAATGTCATTGGGATTGACATTGTAGCCTTGTCCACAACCAATATTTTTAGCAATATAGGAAGTCATTGTAATAACTTGTCCTATATTCCTCAAACATTGTTTAACCATAAAAGATAGATTAAGGAATCTAGGGTTAAATGGATAGAGATAACTTAGGTCACAAGGGTCATAAAGTATTTATATGATAGGCCAATTAATTTTCAAACTCAGATAAATATATAATGAATTTATTATGCTAAGATATTCTAAAAATAGAAATTACAATTATGCTAGATATTTTAATGATAATGAAAAAAGAGACTTTGTTAGTTCTAATGCTAATACCTATCTAGATCTAGTAAAGGAAAATAATTAGATTGGAAATGGATTTTGGATTAGTCATCAGATTTTGGATTAAGCACTTTTATGACCTTGAATACTTGCGTCAACCTTAGATAGTTATGTCATTACTTATGTATACCTAGATGAAGGTGTATTATATAATATAATTTTTTTATATGGATGCAACCACCAAGAATATTATAGGTTCTATGTCACCTTCACTTTTACGTGATTAGATCTAAATCATGGGTTGTCTTTCTTTGTCAAATAGTAAAACCATAGTTATTCATCTTCATAGTGGTTGTGGGGAAAATGGGTTAGTGGACACACACTGTAAAGCTAACCAAAAGACCATTCTCTTAATGAGTGTCACCTAAATAGATAATACTCTATAGAGGGACTCAGAATTATGTAGTGCTCCTCATGTGTTGGCTTATGTGTGTATAAGGATACAATGTGTGATAAACAAATACATAGAGTTACCTATCTTACAACTTGGTATATATGTCCCATGGGATGATCCTTTAGTAATTAAAAACTATATATGTGATATTATTATGAATGAAATGAAAATAGGTGAAAATAGTGAAGTTTTTTCTCACTTGTGTTTTTTATTGCATTCCTTTATTAAGTTTCCTTGTGAATTATTAGGTTTTTACTAGGTGAAAAATGAATGAGAATTGATCATACATATATACCAATCCTTTTAGAGAATATCACACATTAAAAAACCTATGATGACTATATTAATATGTTTCATTTGTAAATTGGTTGACTTTAGGGCCCTAGAAACTTGCATTAGAATATGACACTAGTGTTGATGTGGGTATCTGATTGGGATAGAAGTGTTGGAAAAGCTGGAAAATAGGTATAGGTCTAGAATTTTTAAAGATATAAGATAAGCAGGTTTGTATAATTTTGGGTACAATATAAGGTCTAAGTCATTAGAATAACATTGGTCGGACTAAGATATAAGCAATAGGCACAAAGAGATAGTGTATGTAAGGTTTTTAGTAATGGGAAAGGTCTAAAAGATGAAAGTACATCCATGATATGTATTTTCCAAGTGTATAAGACTGAGGTGCTATATAATTTATAAATAGTCTCTACATTTCCCCCTTTAATCTAGTAATAAAATTACTAATTTAAAGGAAAATAAATTCATACCTATATGTGTATAACACACATTATCTTTACGTGAGTCCAACTTGAGTGGTTTTCTGGTGACTAACCTAAAAATAAGAGTATGTTACATCATGTAATCAATGCATATAATCTAAAATTGAAAGCATTTTAAATGGTTAAAATTAAAGAGAGCAAAGTTTAGGAGTACAACTGTGTATAAATACAATCACTTTACCTTTTGGCAATTTGATTTGGAAAATATGTATCATTATGAATCATTAAAACTAAGATTACAAAAAATACATTTATTGAAAGTGCATAAATATATAAATATTGAAGGACATAACTTGTCCCCAACCTTGGAGCTAAAGGTGAGTTGCCACCCAGAAGTTGAAATTAAGTCATTCATACAACCTAATCATACTTATAACCTCATGAGTGTGAGTGAACCAAGTCAACTTACACTATAAATATGGTGAAGTTATATGATGTAATAAATTACAATACAAAAAATGAACAAACTATTGTATTATATTAGATAAATACAATCTATAAAAGTCCAACCTAGTAGGTGATGATAGTCCATAAAAGTGTTTTGAAATATAAAATATCATTTTATTTTTAAATTTAGGTGCCCTTTGCTTAATATATGAACCTCATATATGTCACATGATGAAACTTGGGTATAATATTGGTACCAATGTATATAATTCTACCATAACTATGAATCTAAATCATATAACTATGCAATTTGGCCAATTTTTAGGATAACATGTTTCCATAGCATTCCCCCACTATATATATGAAATCAAAACTAGTGTAAGTGTGGATAAATTTTTTCCAAAACATTCCCTAACTATATATCTAAATTTGGTGAATTTTGAAAAATGTGAAACCCATACCTTTATGACATGCCCCCTTTTGAGGTGAGAAGAAGTAAAAAATGGTAGTCACTTTACCTCAAAAGGATAAGATAAATGTATAATATATTTATGAACCATGTAGCATATATAATAAACATGTCTAGGTATATATATTATTGAAGCATGTAGATTGTGATCACATCAAGTCCTAAGATGCATGATGTGAATCATGGCAATGTCTAGATAGTAACAATACAAGCTCAACAAGCAATTAGGCACACACAAAATATAAATCAAAATACAATGGTTAAAGAAGACCTCAAACATGGGACATGTTCAAATTATTCACAATTTAAGGGACATTACTTAGTCAAATGCCCACAAAATAAGAAAAAACATATTCAAATTTCAACATAAAATAACCCATGACATATAGAAATGTCCCAATAAACATGCATAGGCATGAGGGACACAATAAGTGGAGCATATTAAAATTGTCAAACAATTAATATAATGAATGAAAATATAAATAAAGGAACACACTCAAGGAAGTGAAAAAAGGAAAACATAAATAATAAGCAACCATCATAACATAACATACTAGTGCATGGATAATACATGTTAGAAAAAAATGTTAAGTAGATAACATATCAATTATACAATGAAATATATAAGCATGGATAAATGAATGTGTAAGTACATAAGCTCAAACATGATAATGTAAAATGATCATTTAATAATAGAACCTAGATGCATCATGATCAAAGAAGTAGATGCCCTTAATGTCCACATGACATGAGTAGAGGGAAGGACCAACATATGAAAGTGCATAAATCATGTATCTATGTATTCCTAAATCACATTTAGAATATGTGTGAAACATGTGTAAATATAAATAAATTATATGTTATCTACCAACATGGAACCAACAACATATGTGCTAAGGAGATAATATAACTTGTGAATGTTGAATTTTTTTTTTTGGATTTTCAGATTTTTGAAGTTTTTTTTGGGTATATTTGGAGATTGTATAAGCCACAAAATTATTTAAATATTAGGATGAGAATATTAGAGTAATGGTAAATGAATAACATTTGATAAACTAAATGTGTCATATGTGTGCATAACAGAAGTAGAAAATGTATAATGATATTTTAATAAGTTTTTACATGGTATTTTTGGTTTGCATTCATCTAAATTTGGTTTCTCATTTTATGGTGATGGATTAAATTGATAGGTATCAGGTCCTATAGGTATGAAAAAATTATGTGGTATGTTACTAAGTGGATCAGAACATAGTTTATTGAACTATTCAAATGAAGATTATTCACCATCTATAGGAGTAGTGAATTTTGTCTTATTTGAATAAAGGATTGTAGTTTCCTCCTTTGTAACCACATTTGGAACCTTAGATTTTTCAATCATCTCTTAATTTTTGAATTTTTTGGCTAGAACTCCTAGTTTAAATTTTTGATGTGCCCATTACTCTTTTAGTGACATCTTTTCTACTTTTTCTTTATTCTTTGACTTATTATATTTTGTAGTTTCTTATTCTTTTGCATTAGCCAAATGTATATTTGAATGATTTGCATTAGTATTACCAATATAGTCCAAGACTTAGTGGTTATTCTAAGAATATGTGGAAATAAAATGAGTGATGCATTGAGAATTTTCTCCTAATCCTTGACCAAGATAACCAAAATTTTGTAAATATTTATTTCCAGAACCATATTATTTGGAAAACTATCTATCATTATTGAGAAGTAAATTTACATCCTTTTCTTGATTTGATTTGTCTTTTTGAACCTTTTCTTGCTATAAATTTGATATTTGTAACTATTTTTTCTTTGGATTTTCTTTTGGTAACCACATTTGTTGTTTTGGTATTTACGGTTTAGGAGGGGCACTCATAATGTGAGTGGTGTTATTGGTTGATGTACCAACGATATGATTACCACTATATTTGTGACTTTACATTTTTTTCTTTAATAAAAAATAACAATTTTTATGATGCCCATGCATTTTATGATATGCATAGTAGTATTAAGATCACCTTATAGGATTCCAAGGAGATAATTTGATCACTTTATCTTGAATAATTTCTCTTAGGATTTCACTTGGAATTTTAATAGACTTTTGTTCACTTTTTGAATCCCTTATTTTAGATGTATTCTATTTTAGCTTTTCATTTGGATGTGAAACCTTGTTTGGCATAACAATGGTAGATGAGGATGAAAATACATGATTAACACTACCATGTGTTGGATTTTGTAGGTATGAAATATAAATGTCCAATAATGTGATATTTGAATTGAAATTATTTTTCCACTCTTCTATTGACTTAATCATAAGGATTATTTGATATTTTAAGTTTTCACAAGCACAAATCCAAGGTACCTTGGATAGAACATGCATTTATACACAATCTACCTTAACCCTTGAAGGAGTGATAACATGGACCTAGTTATAGGGATGGTATTTATCACCCTCCTTATGGTTATGAGGAAGAAGATCAAATATATTGTAATAATATTTGTAAAGAGGGCTTAAACTCTAAGTTTGTTTTGAAACCCTCTCATTATATTGATCAAGTTGGTTATTCCTTTTAATTTTTTCCATAATACATGAAACATAATAAGTATCAACTACCATGAGTTATTATAAAATGAACTAGATAAGAGATATACAGGGGAAATTTTGATTTTTCAAATTTTAACACTTTGAAATTAGGATACAGAAAATAGTAAATTAGGAAACCCTATTAACTAGGGTTTTGAGACCAAAGGTTGGGTTGGCCACAATGTGCCAAAATTCAAAGAAATCCATATAAGGTGAATGACTGATAATTTTTGGAATTTAAAACAGTTTTTTGGAAAAATAGGAAATGAGATGAAACCCAAAAAATAGGGAAACAAAAGTATAATGTATGGTTTATAGATCTAATTTTATTAAAAATAATAAAATGTAAATTAAAAAATAATAATATAATACTTTGGAAAAAAAATGAGGTTTTTGTCTCTATCAAAATCATTATGAGAAACCAATAATAAATTTTATATTTTATCTATTATGAATTATAAATAAGCCAAAAAATGTGGAATGCTTCACAAGCGAAACCTAGAGTATTCCAAATAAAGAATCAATAATTTTGAGCTATTTTGTGATCAAAATGTACCAATCAAAGAAGATGAAAATTTTAAGTGTAACAGTATAAATCTTGGAAATAAGAGGAGGGTTAAACCTAGGGTAAAGTTTAATATTTGAAAATAAATCATAATAAGATGAAACCCTAGATAAAGTTAGGTTTGCAAAGGAAAACTGAGGTCAGGTTCACCAAAATGTTTAACCCTAATATCTAGATTAGGAAATCTAGGGTTAAATAGATAGATATAGCTTATGGAACAAGGGTAATATACTACATCTATAATAGGATAATTAATTTTCAAACTTAGATAAACATATACTTAATTTTTTATGTTGAGATATACTAAAAATTGAAAGTACAACTATGTTAGATATTGAAATGATAATCAAAATAAGATACTTTTCTAGTTTTTATGCTAATACATATCTTGACCTAGAACAAAAAAGAATAAGATTGGAAGTGGATTCTAGACCATTTATCAAATTATGGATTAAAAACAACTATGAACTTAGATACTTGCATCAACCTCAGACAATCACATTGATGTTTTTTTGTCTAACCTTGACATAGGTGTGTTATATAAAACACCTACTAGATCTAGATGAAACCACTAGGAATATTTTAGGTTTTGTGTCACATTCACTCTAGTGTGTTCATATTTAGACCATGCTCTATCAATCCTTGTCAAATAGTAAAACCCTAGTTATTCATTTTCATAATGTCTATGGGAAAAATGGGTTAGTGGGCACATGATTTCAAGCTGCTCAAAATACCCTTTAATTAATGAGCATTGATTACATAGCTAATAATGTGAAGAGGGACCTATACTTACTTATTTCTCCCCTACGTTTTGGATTGTGTGTGCATAAGGATGCAATGTGTGATACATAAGTACATAGAGTGACCTAGCTTGTAACTTGGAAGATATGGCTCATGGGATGCTACTTTATAATTCAAACCTATCAATGTGTTGTCCCTATGACTAATATGGAAATAGAGTAAAATGTGTAAGATTTTTCTCACTTGATTATTTGATTGAATGCATTTTGTAAGTTACCTCATGAGTTATTAAGTCTTTACTAGTTGAAAAATGAATGAGGATTGATCATGCATATATACCCATCCTTTTGGAGAATATCTCACATCAAAGCACCGAGGTATAACATAGGAATAAATTTCATTTGTAAATATGATGACTTTAGGGCACTAGAAACTTATGTTAGAATATGATACTAGCATTAATGTAGGTGTCTGACTAGAACACAACAAAATTGTAGAGACATAAGATAAGCAAGTTTGTAGCATTATAGGTATGATAAAATGTCTAATTCATAAGAATAACATTGGTAAAACTAAGAGATAAGCAATAGGCATATATAGATAGTGTATATGAGCCTTTAGATAATAGGAGAGGTCTAAAAGTTGAAGTTACATCCATTAAATGTATTTTCCAAGTGTATAAGACTAAGGTGATATATAATTTAGAAATAGTGTCTATAAATATAGAAATTGTACATAGATTTGAATGTAATAAATCTTTGGATAAAAAATAATATTACATATTTATCGATTGTCATCTTTACCCAATGATCAATTACACAGGTCTAATTAGTGTCTAGATTATTTGATTTTTCTAGTTTGTTTTTGTTATAGACAAAATGTTTCCTCTCCAAAGGTTTGAAATAATAGTATTATAGCCTAGACATCCAGGATTATATAAAATATAATAATTTACATCATAATATCTCATATATTTCTCCATGGATATATTAAAAAATTATCGCTTCCATAGAGCCTCCTATTCTTTTGGCTTCTTCATCTATGAAGTTATGCATGACTTCATCTATCTAGTTTCCATGTCTATTTACCTTGGTATCCATTTAAAAATGTTACTTGTTCCACTACTACACCATTATTATCATTGGTCCCTAGAAAATCCCATCAAGACATTCTAAGTGTTGATTTTTTTGATGTGTTACTACAAAAATTTAATAGGTTAAAGTAATGAATTAAAAAAGAATGAGAAGTTTATTGTAGATTCATCAACCATTATTTTTTGTGAAATTATAATGGTTTCAATCATTTGGATCATAAATAATTTATAAATAGAACTCATACATGTGAAAGGAAGTTGTAAATAATTACGATAAGTGTTATACACATAGATTATGATTAACACAAAATAATTAAAAGAAAACCATTTTTAATCTCTATTGATGTATTAAAACTCAAGAATCAATGATCAATCTTATTCTTTACAAAAAAATGTATTTATGGAGATGAGATGAGTCTATGACTCTTCACTTTTATCGATTTTCATTTATAGAATTGAGGGAGCATTTTCAATTTCTACAAACTTTTGACATTTTAGATGAACCTATATTTTATATAAAATAGATATTGTCACAAACTTTGACCTTTTGAAGTTAATCAAATATTACTACTACTTAATATTCATATCTTACTACCAAAAAAACCTCCAAAAGCCTTATAATGAGGAGAGACTATCAAATAAATGATGATTAATATCTTATAATTACCTATTATATATACCCTATTTAGGCTATATGAAATCCATAATCCTAAAGGCCAACTAATCCTACCAATATGTAACCTAAATATTATCAAAATAGTAAGTCAAAGGTTATAAACACCACATGTTTATCACACATATCCCAATATAATCCATATTTTAAGGGCACAATATTTCCCCCTAAAAACTATTGTCATTCTCAACACTAAAAAACTTTAGATGTATCTTATGAAGGATTGATGTCCCTATTTCATATATTTGTTGGACATGTTATTTCACTTGAGAATATTCTTCAGGTTCATTAACATTCACAACCTATTAGTGTGTGTCCTGATAATATCTTCCTCTTCTAATATGAATCTACCCTCCTCATCAAACTCTTATAACTCTATTTGGGCTAGAATCTTCTAAACAATGAATTTATTCAAACATGACACATGTAAGATGAAGTGTATTTTATAAGATAAAGGAAGATTCATTTATATGCCACACTCCTAATTTTTTGAAAGATTTTATAAGGACCATATATAATTGTGAAAATTTGATCTCATTTTTTTTGCTTCAAAGATATTTGTTTATTTGGCTGTAACTTGAAAAAAACTCAATCTCCTACTTCAAGATATTGTTCACTCCTGTGTTGGACCAATTTTTGTTTCACTTAGTTTTATGTCATGGATAAAATCTACATAATACTATAAATTACACCTTTTTGGTGTTGAATATGTTGTTCATCTCTTTGAACTCTTGGTTTCACTTTTAAGTATAAGGTGATGGATGGTGGAGGATATCTGTATAATTCCATAAATGGGGAAATATTGAAATAAATATGGAAATGAGTGTTATAATACCATTATTATAATGGAATATAATTAACCCATTTACATGCTTATAATAAATAAATAACATAGTACCGTTCCAAACACTTGTTGAACACCTCTATTTTCACATCAGATTGGGGCTAGTATGAAGAGTGATAATTAAACTGAGTACCCAAACAAGAGAATAAATTATGGGGCCATAGTTTGTTACTATAATATTTTGGTTCCCATGCAACTTATAAATTATCTCCATAAATATTTTTTCCAACATGATTTTGAAAAAAGGATGTGACAATGCACAAAAATGGGCACATTTTTCAAGTCTATCAAATAATACCATGATGATAATTTTCTATTTTAAATTTTATAATCCCATAATGAAATCCATGGAGACTTTATCCCATTTTTGTCTAGTGTAAAACCTAAATTTGATATTAGAAACTTTAGAAATTTAACATTTGGCCCACTTTGACATGCTTAGATATTACACACACACACACACAAGACTCTTATGTACAATTTCCCCATCCACCTACCCACATGTTGTCTTCACCAACCCTATTCACCTAGATACAAATATTTAATATTAACCTAGTATGTACAATGATATTCCATAATCCTACATAGACCTTATCCATTTCTCAAATCACTAATTTTCACTCCCAAATTAATACTATAAACAAATGGATAATTCTAGATACCCTAGGTGTCTACCTTTATCATTAGTGTCTAGGAACTTTGGAAGCCTCCATTATGTCTACCTAGACAAATTCCATGGGTTGATCACAGTGAGAAATAATGAATAGCTAGCTATAAATACAAATTAATCCTAAGGTTATGATCATATTGGAAAATTTTAACAAACTTGAGAAATAAATTAGCACTCTTTTGAGAAATTATCACACAGGCATAAAAATATGAAAAACCTTCAAAGGAGTATCCCTAGAATAAGTCTGAATAGACATAAAATTCAAATTTTCATGGTGCCAAGTGTCAAAAATAAAACATTATATTGAAAATTAAATTGATCATGATGTTGTACACACACATATAAGATAGAAAATTACGTGTAGTTTGAGACTTCTTCAAAGTATTGGAATGCAAAAAATATTTAACCATTTAGTGGGGAGTGGTTGGGGCTATCCAAATTAACATACTAAACAATTTTTCAAGGGTTATTATGAGGTCAAAAGTGTGATTTGTATATTTAAGGAAGAATGAAAATAAAGATCAATGCATTAGACTAAAGGTGAGCACACACACAAGAAACATCTACAAGTGTAGATATAATGGTCAAAGACGTCACTTACCTAAAAAAATATAAGAACATTATTGAAAAAACAAGGATAATACATGTTACTAAAGGGTTCATGATTTTTTGGCAAAGTCCAAATAAGATGTGAGTTATAGTTTTCTAATCTAAGTAGTGACAAAGAACACACTATTAGTTTCTAAAACTAGTGACAAATGTTGTGGGAAATAAAATAAAGAAATATGATAAGTAAATATCCCTCCTTTTGATTCATAAATTTCAAACTATGTAAGTACAATATAAATCTATCCCTTTTTCAATTTATATTTTTACTTACTGATATATTTTAAACAATTTTTATTATGCCTAGTTTTATATCATTTAGATAACATTAATCCAAATTATTTAAGTTAAAAAATATAGTGAACTTGATCATTAAATTGAGCATGAAAATCCTTAGGTCTCTTTTAACTTAGGGTTTTATTATTTCATAGTGTTATAGATTGATCTTCTATTAGGATTTTGATTTTAGGTATAATATATAATTCCCCTTATTGTGTGATAAAATATGGTTTTTACCATTTTCCCTAGGGTTTCATGTTTATTCTACTATTAGGGTTATTGCTTGTGTTCATATATTTTAAGCTAATATCTGATTAAAAAGACTATATTTTCAAAATGCTTAGTTTTTTAGAGGGTTTTCCCAATTACATTGATTTGAACAAAAACCTCTTTTCATTCTCTAATATTTATAATGAATTTTATGAAATTGGGGTTTCTAAATTTTCAATAAAATTGCTCTAAAAGATGAAGAATATATTTATTTTTAAAAACCTATAGGTCATGTTTTGTTTCTCTAACATTCATAATATTCCTAAAAATAAATCATGGGTGGTGATTTGAAACATAAATAAAAAATCCACAAAATTTATCTAAAATCATTTTTTTCATTTTTTGGAATATGGAAACATAATATCTATATAAATTATGGGTTTTGACCATCTACTAATATTGATAAAAAACTCTTATTTTTTCCTAAAACTCATCATGGTTTTCTTGGGGTGTTCATTTATTTATTTAGACATTGTAAAATTAATATTTTACATACATACACCCTCAGAATTTGATTATTTGTACACTCTTTGATTGTAATCATAGGTTGAAATTATATATATATATATATATATATATATATATATATATATACATACATATATATATATATACATATATATATATATATATATATATATGTATATATATATATGTATATATATATATGTATGTATATATATATATATATATATATATATATACATACATATATATATATACATATATATACATACATATATATATATACATATATATATATACATATATATATATACATACATATATATATATATATATATATATATATATATATATATATATATATATATATATATATATATATATATACACACACACACACACACACACACACACACACATATATATAATTTGTAGCTATGATGTTGAAAAATTGATATTTCCTTTATTGATTATATCATAGATTCATATTATAAACAAGGAAAAGTGAAAAGTTAAAATGAAATAAAAATAAGGATTATATTCCATGTGATGAAATATTAGCACTCTTTGGTAACACATTTTACATGAATATTTAATTTCAAATTCTTCTAGTTACTACTCAAAGAGAAAGGGCATGTATGACTCCTTTCATTCCTCCTCCCTCAAGATATCATTGTAATGATAGTGAAAATCCCTCCCCTATTGTTTGTTTTATAATTATATTGGATATGGAAGTCCACACTATCATAATGAAGAGGTAAGGTACATAATCATGTAGGATGCATGAGTATTGAATATAAAATGTTTGAAGTTTAAAATTATAAATCTATATTTTCCCAACCATGATAAGTAGTGTATTTAGTGTTACCATCAATAATAATATTCAACACTCAAATGGACCTATTTATAGTGCCATAAATTTTATACATTATATTCTTACTATGGTGCATTCCATGGATAAATTATAAAATTATGTCCAAAACCTATCTCTAAAGGTCAAGTCACTTGAAGATCCCCATGACTAAAATATTAAGCATGCTACTACAAATTTCATCTCTAGTTTCTCATTCAAAACTTGTATCTTAAAATGTTTCATCTCCAATGTGGGTCAAGAAACAAAAATAAATCTATGAATAATGAATCAAACTTAAAACCTATATAAGTGAAACTCTCAAATAAATGCTTTGAAACAAATTGATCATATTACCTCCCATGTTTATACACAAAAGTCTAACTATTATTGTGCTTATCCTAGATTCTAGGGGGAAAATTTCTCTGTGTATCAAGATAAATTAACATTTAAAAATAAAAATATTTATAAAAATTTGCATATCCTAAATTTTAGGATATGATCCTATATATGTTGGGGTTTAGTATTTACATTGGATATTTACCATAGAGTAAATAGTACTTATAGTTACGCTGTTATGTAATTTAGTTATTAGAATATAATAGTTTAGAGTTATATTGTTGTATGTAACAATAATATATCACATATAGGAGATTTCATATTCATAGGGATATGAGAAGATTGTGGTGGAGATACGAGCTCCACAATTATATGAAAGACTTTTCCCATATAAATTTATTGTCTCATATGAAATAATATAACATGATTAAATTAATTTCTATTCAAATCCATTACATAGTGTATCAATTAAATCTTGGTATAGGATCCTACAATACCTAAAAATGGTATTAGAGTGAGTATATTATTTATTGAAATCACATTGATATTTTTTTAATGGAAGCATAATGATTCTCTAAGGGGTAGGTATATTATTGCTCTACCTAGATGAATGAGAAAATAATACTTTAAAAGTAGAGTTCCTACGGTAGTTTAGTTTGATTCGATTAGATGTACTCAATGCTTTTGTATAGTCTATGATTTATGTGTTCTTATCATATTTTATTCAAGATTGAACTCACTAAATCAATGAAATATTCAATGAGTTGTGACATATTTGATTCAATATACTGATTTATCATACCATAATTTTTTTTGGTATGCATTCAGTTGTGATATATAGTGTTGTGGCTCATTCAACTGTGTAATCCTAATGCATATGCCAAAAAAAACTGGAATATAAGTACTTAAAGAAATTATTTTAAGAAAGATAAAAGAACTCCCTATATACATGCATATATAACCTACACTCAACTATTTGTTGTATCAATTCTTACATATAATTCTACCTTCCATTTACCGTATGGTGTGTATTATTTTGTGCATTTAAAGTCTATGCATTATGTACTTAATAGTCCTCTATTCACATGGAAATATGACAACTTTCAAAGTATGTAGTCATCTTTATTCTTAGTGCTTAACACACTGTAAGCAATTTCCACAAAATAATAGGGTGTGTTAGCTTGTTTTATTTATAGTTTTATTAATTAATGTGTGTTGATCAAAATAGTTTTTGTTTGTAATCATTGTATATTTATTAGAGGTATATGTGTCAAATACAATATTTAATTGGATTATATTAAAAAAAGATTTTTTTTGTTTTTCCTTTATCATAAGTTTTATAGGTTGTAGTTTTATTGGCTTATATTTTTATTTTTAGTGTGAAAAATATTTTAGTCTATTGTATATCAAAATTAAGATTCAAAATCAAAATAATAGTTGAGTCAATTGAGTATTTGAGTTTATTAACAAGTCCAAGTATTTCATTTGATGTTAATTTTCAAAGTATTAAGAGTCAATTATCAAAAATAAAAAGAGTCTTAAGGTCTTCTTTTAGATATGCTGTTAGTCAAACCCTTTATTGTAATAGACACATTATCTCTTATATGCAACATTTGAATTATGGGGTGGGGAGTATTTTCATAAAAACTAACATGAAAAGGTTGATATTAAAATCCATATTCACTAAGTAGTTTTCATGAAGGAGGTCAAATGAAATCAAATAAAGAGGTCGAACAACAGCCTCTCATCAGTCATCAATGATGGGGCCACACTTCTAGTATGATGACATTTATTTCAATTTTTTTAAGTTTTTAGTGTGGTGTGAAAATAATAATAGATGTGTATTCCTATTCAATTGTGAGTATTCCCCATGTAACCCATTTTGTACAAATATTATAGAATTTTGATCAAAATGTATTGAAGCCATCATGATGTAAAGGCTATTGGTAAACCTATGAAAAAACATTTATGTAAGGTTATTGTTAAACTTGGAAAACCAATTGTGTAAGTTTTTTGGTAAACTTGGAAAACCAATTGTGAAAGGTTATTGGCACACCTGCAAAACCAATTAGGTAAGGTTGTTGGTCATAGCCAGGGAAGACCATCAGTGAGAAGATCATGATCACATAAACGTGGCACACTAAAATTAGAAAATGAGATATGTTTTACCATTTAAAAAATAAGGGAAGGGGGAATGTTGGGGTTTATTATTTACATTGGGTATTTACCGTAGAGTAAATATTACTTATGTTTATGTTGTTATGTAAGTTAGTTATTAGAATATAATATTTTAGAGTTATATTATTGTATGTAAAAACAATAAATCATATATATGAGATTACATATTCATAGGGATATGAGGAGATTGTGGTGGAGATATGAGATCCACAATTATAGGAAAGACTTTTCTTATATAAATATATTATTCTATATGAATTAATATAGTATGATTAAATTGATTTTTTTTGACTCCATTGCACAGTGTATAAGTAAATCTTGGTATAGGCTCCTACAATACCTAAAAATATAATCCCAATTATAAATAAAACTCTATTCTAATCTATCAGTGTTCTCAAAATAATCCACATCCTCTAGTGATAACCATTCTATTAACTAATAATAATACAAAACTATGACATAATAATTAAATATCCAACATTTAACCCTTTAACATATACATAAAGAAAGGCAATGAACTACATAAGAATTGGGACACACACCAGTTCAAGATAAACAATGTTGGATGGGAATATTATATAATAAAATAAGGTGTACAAATCTGATTAGGGATATGGATACACTCACTTATCCAAGATCATTCAAAAATGGATATGAATAAACATAATATTTAGAATTATTAATAGACACACACACTTCATAGCAAAATAAATTGGTTGAGTTTTATTGACCTTTAAAAGAAGTGAGTAAGGACACACTTGTTACCTAATATAAGTGTGGCATGTGAATTTAGTTCTTTTCTATTATAATCCTCTGATTGCATAAGCCTCACTGAACAAATATAAGTCTTCTAAATAATTTATATCTAGAGTATGTTATCACTTCCATTGATGACTATCAACTCTTTAGCTATATGTTATTTTGAACAAAATATTTTTTTCCACTATAATGGACTATAACCTTTTAGTTAGTAAATAACTAAATATTCCACTGGGCCTCCTTCTTTCATTTCCTATGGCCTCCATTGGATTTGGATCACTCAACCAGATTGAACCTAATGGACTCATAGACCAAAAGTTGCTTCATGATGTGTCATGGTTTCAGTGTTACATTTGTTTTCCCATAAATTCCCCCCAAAATAATAAGAACATGTATGCATGTTGGTTACAAAAAAAAATGCACCCATTTTTAGAATAAATACTTATAGCTAATTATTTTTATAAAAATAATTATTTTATCCAAACCATATTGTTTTATGAAAAAAATTATACCACAATGATTAAAGTATAATTTTACAAGGCATGCCAAATTTTTTTTCTTAAAAATAGATCCCAATTTAAGAGATATGGAATTAATACTATTACTTCATGCAAGTTTTTATTGAAAAATACTCTAAAATGACACTAAAAAAATTAAATACACAAAAAAAAGGAATGAAATGATTCTAGGATAAATTTTAGTACTATAAAATACACAATGTGGCTAAACCTTATCCCTATAAACTTAATGGATTGGGATATATTCAATTATTTCAGGTTGTAAGTAGAATAAAGGATTTTTTATATTTAATTTTCTAAAGTTTTTACCCTTTATTGAATATAATTACTAAAAATAAAAATTAACCTTATGATGCACTAAAAGGCTTAACTATAAACTAAATATTTAAATTGAACACAACTATACACAATAAAACTAACTCTATATAAAACATTACTAATATTTAAGATTGTTTAAATAAATTTAGATTGAATGATTTAAAAAATTCAACCTAAAACATAAATATAAAATTTATAATACTTTAACTCTAAGAATATATAACCATTTATTAAAATATTATTTTAATCATAAATAATCATTGAAGTCCTATTATGAAACTAGAACCTCCATGATTCATTATTCTAGAAATGTATCACTACAAATTCCTTCAATTGTAGACCTCTTCTAATGACACTAAAATTTCCTAGGTGCCACATACTTGAAAAACTAGTGTTTCTTTAAATAATTAAAAATTGGTCTTTGCATAAAGATAAAAAATAGAGATGAGCATGCATTTAGATAATAGTGTAACTAAATTTATGTTTTTAAAAAATATATTCAATGATGGGATTTTTTTATATGCTAATATTATACAAATGGGTGATTTTTATTCAAATTTAGGAGAATATAAATAAAAACATTAATGCTTCCTACCTGAGCACTTTTGTCTGATTGGATGTGTGTGTGTGACCTGTGTTTCTTTTTACTTACCTTTACTACTCCTTTGTGGGTTACACTCTAATTATGGATCAAATTCATACTCATAAATTGGATTTTGTTTTGATAAAAAATCATATTATGCTCCTTGTGTAAGTGGATTAATTATATGAAGATGGATTTATTACTTCTTATTACACCCATGCACTACATGTTGTCAATTAGGAGTGTGCCCTTGAGAGAAAGTGCGTTATTTCTCACTCCTTTTGGAACATGGAATATCTATTAAGTGTGGGTGAATTTATAAGGGAGATAATATCCATAGATATTTAGTTCCCTTGGTACTCTCACTAAAAATTAATCTTAAACCTACTATCTACTAATTTTGGCAATGGAAAGGGTGAAAAAAGACACTATTTTTAATGGTATTGAAAGGGAAATTGGAAATGAAGGTGATGAACCAATGTTTTATGACCAATTATGCTTAAAATGAACACTCTTATGAAATGAAGAGACTTTCACATGTTCTCTACACTCAATAATGACTTATACAAAAGTGTTTCAGAAGGACTTGACAAACTCATTTTATGCAAGGAAGGAATACAAAAGACCTAAACTCACATCCACTGATTGAACTAAAGATAATATAGACACTTAATATGACCTGTATAACATAAAATATATTTTATTAAGGTAAAGTAAATATACAATAAAATAGGATAACAAATGCTTCACTAGGTTATATCAATGGCAAACATATACACTTAACTAAAAAACCTAAAAATGGAGGAACAAAAACTTCTTATTTGTCTCAAAAGGTGAGTAAAAATTTTGGAAGCCTTTTATCATAACAAAAATCAAAGAGTGATGAATTAAATTTTACAAAATTAATTCAAATATAAAAAACAAATGGTTAGAGATAAATCAACCCCAAAATAGGGGTCTTCAATCTTGGTCTTCTTCCTCAAGTGCTATATAACACTTATTCAAACCTTTAAAACATTAATATTCATTAGTGTGGCATGGAAGATATATTTTAAATTTTTTTTAGGACTTTTTAAAAATTTCATAATGATTGGTCAAGCCTTGTCTACTTGGATAGTGACTAGATCCTTGCTATTGCCCCTAGATATGAGAACCTGTGTCTTTATTGAAGAATTGGTTTTCCTAATTGAAAATAGGGCTTTAATTACTCATTTAATATTAATTTAAACATTCTTAAAGGAAATTTATGATTTCCTTTTATGATCCATGGGCTGTTATAACCTTCAAGTGTGAGTTTGACTCCTTCAACAAGCCTAGGTGTTAGAAGGAGAGAAGGCATTTTTGGAGTCTTCAAGAGTTTTACCACCTTTAAAAACTTCCTCAAATCAAATATTAATTTTTATAAATTCATATTTTGTGAGGATAATGTATATTAGCCTTGTCAAATCTTATATGAAGCATTTATACAATGTTTTAGTCTCTAGGCTCCTTGAAAAGCTCATTTCCAATAGGGCATCAAAGGAAAAGGTGAAGTTTATATTCATGTATAAAAATATATTTAATGGATGATATTTAAATATAATATTAAACCTATAAAAAGGCCTTTTAAGACATAAAACACTAAAAAATACTCAATTTTGCACTAAAACCATGAACTCCTTCACAATTCCTTGTATCCTTTTTTTTAGAAAAGGTCCTTGTCTAGGACAATATGGAGATGAAAATGATAAAATTATAATATATATCCCCTTAAATCTACACAAAAAATTTGGTGTCCTAACTTTGAGTGAAAGTGTCTTTTCTAGCACATCTTTTAGTCAAATTAGGCCTAATTAGTCTTCCTAGGTGTAGAAAGTGAAAATCTTTCTCTTGAGACACCCCACACTAGTGAAACTACCAAAAAAAACTTTTTTAACTTTAAATATGATATAAAAATTATCCATGTAAAATTTGGTGATTTGGAACATTTTGGAAGTATGAGAACCTTGAAATGGCCATTGACAAGCTTTCCCTTTTGAAGCATTTTTAGAGTGGCCTAAAAGATTTGAATGGTTTGGGAACTTATGATCAATTTTTTATAATTTTTTGAGATTTTATAGGTAAAATAAGTCTTTAACCACCTCTCCCATTTATTGGCATAAACTCATGATCTCCAAAACCTTTTTTTAGGCTAAAAATCTTGAAAAAGTATAGTTTTGTACAAATCCATACAAATGAAGGTACAAAAAAATTACATGTGCAATATAATAAAAGAGTCTAAAAAAAATTATGTTAATTTTTAGGTCCAATTTTTTCTATTTTATGTTTTTATGAGGTCCATCTCTGTAAGCTATTCACAACTAGGGTTTAAGAGGGTTTACAACTTTATAAAGTCTTAAGAATTATTCATAAAACTAGGACATCCAACCAACCTCCTTAAAATTAAAAAAAAAAATATTATACCCCATAAAATAAAAAAAAAGTATAAAATACCCATACGAATCTTGAGAGATGGTATGAGCATCTGAATTTACTCCTCAAGTGGTTGTCTTAGTGTGCTTGAGTGTGAGAGGTGTCAAAAACAATTTCTGGGTCTCATAAGTCATTAACACCACTATGAGAAGAATATAAACCTTAAAATAAATCCCATACATGGTTATACATTATATTAAAGTTCTAAATATTCCTCTATATGCATTTGGTACACTAGTCAAGGTGCTTGGGTTTTAAGACTGCCTTCCCTTCACAAGACCTCAAGGGTAGTTTAACTAAGAACTAGAGTATTTTTACAATTTATAGCATATTTATATCATTAAAATTATTTATAAATTCCATAAAATCAATTCATTAGGTATGGAATGCTAAATTTGTGTTCTTGAGCTTAAGTGAATCTCTAGGTCTCTTAAATAAATCTTGTAAATAGAGTGGACCAGGTCTGAGATAAAATAGTGGATATGTTCAAATTTATATAACCTTTCCAAGACAATTAAAATTTAAATCAAGTAATAATTACCAACTAAACCAAATATCACAGCTAGATCATGCCTATAGAGGCCTACAAATTCAAAATTCCTAAAACTAGATAGTTGGCTACCTGGGTTTTCAGTAGGTCTGTGATTGAGTTGTTTTTTCACTCTTGTGTTTGGGTCTGAGAGTCAAAATTAAGCTTTGATAATTCCTATGGAATCCTCCAAACATAATTCCTATCCTTCCAATTTTATTCACATCCTCTATAATCTATCAAAGTGTTATACCTTCCCATCTCTTCCTTCTAGCTCACACCTTGTAAACATTGGCCGTATGTGAAGATTTCCATAATGAGGGCCTTAGTAGATGATAGAAGTTTTTTTGAGAGTTAATTATTAGTTATAAAATGTTAATTATTATATTTAGATAAAATATAAACACCAAATAAGTCTCTTCCTTCTAGCTCATCACACTTTTAGCTTAAATCTCTAAGGACATAGTTGTAGGTGAAGATCTCTAGTTGAGCATTGTTATGAACCCCTTGAGCATTTTAAAAACCTTATGAGTTTTTAGTTAAATTTAATATTATTTTAATTCATCATGTTTAATTGGAGTAACAATTTGGTTCTATCCTATAACGTTCTATATTCAAGCTCCTACAACCTCTATATATAACTATAGGTGGTCATGAGCTTAGAAGACCATATACACAATCAGAGGGTTATTAGTGTGATATTTTCATTTATTGACAATTTAATATCCATATATAAATTATAAAAATCATATAACCTTGTGTAAACACCTTTTTCTTGAAATTCTTGACCTATTTCCCCCATTCTAAGACTGACCAGGTTTACTTGAGAGTAAACTAGACTTTCTTGCGTAGGACCCACTATATGAAGTTAGTATTCACTTTTTTATATTCAAGATATCCTTCCTTGCTTAGGAAACCTTCCTATAAAATATTCTTGTCATGTTTTCATAGTTTTAATGCTCTTGTAATGACTTAAACCCTTTACTTTATTAACACCATTATGAAATCCAACCTTCTCAAGAGGTGGCTGTAGGTGTTAGTCTTCATTATTGGATGAGTGAGAGGTTAATTTCATATATATGTGTGTGTGTGTGTGTGTGTGTGTGTGTGTGTGTGTGTGTGTGTGTTTAAAATTTATAAGTCACTATTATCTTAATATGGTTTTGATAAACTCTACTCCATCCACCAATTGCCTTGATGTATTATTCTAATCACTTCCCTCTAAGTGAGTCAGTTAAGGATGGTTGTAGGTGTGCATTTGAGCTCCTAGGACTATTGATTGAATGTATGTCATCCTCTTAGGAGGTTTTAATTAATTTAATTATTTTATATAACTTTCCTAACATTATTCAACTTTTAAGTGCTTAAATTTAACACTAGTTCAAATTTACCTTTAGTACCATGTTGGAATCACAAAAAGGTAGCTATAGGTATGTATTTAAGAGAGTATGAGATAGTGATTTGATGGAAATGTGTATTAGGTTGATAATGACTCAACCTAGAAGTATTTATCACATAATTTTATAATTTCCATTATCTATACTCACTTAAAGTGAAAACCTTGATCTTCATTTAATAATTAGCTCTTAAAAAGCTTATAGACCTTACTACACAAACTAACACAATCCAAGTATGGTGTACAAGGTGTATGCCTTGAATAAGGGTTCATGATGTACATTAAAACATGGAACTTGTTTAGAATAGCTTAAAATTATTTATCACATACTTGTTGATCTTAAAGATACTCTTCTATCACATTGTGATAATCTTGTGAGTGTTTATTGTAGGTGATCATCTGACACCTAGATAGATTGATGACAATGTTGAGAAGTTGATTCCATGATGCATAATGGGTCAAGAATCTATGATAATCCTTATAAATCCATATTTATTAAAATAACATGGGGTTTTTCATAAGGTTTATTAGGATGAGAAGATACAAGGAAACATAAGTTACCTTAATCTTGACAAAAATACTTTAGTTTTTAATAATAAGAGAAACTCCAAAGTTACTTATCCTCTAAACTTTCTCTTCATAACTAGTTTTCACTAGGTTTAATTGGTTCTTTTTTTTAGTTTATGTAATATTTTCCTAGTGGAATTTAATTTCATTAAGATAACCACTATGGATGACTCAAAACCTTTTCACTCCAAGTCAACATTCTTTCTATTCTAACTTGGTTATAAGTAACCATTTCACAAGAATCTTGCTTCTTTAGTGTTTCCAAATTGCATTGATAAATAATGATACTTGTGTCCCAAGGTGATGAGAGTATTAATATTTTAATAATTCTAAAATATCTTAATTTTATACCATAACATCTCTCACACCTAGAAAAACTTGCATCATCCTTGTACTTCTGCCTGTAGGATCTTATTTGATTGTGTGTATTTGGCAAACATCTGTCTTACTCTTTGACTATCTATAATTCCCACCTTTGACTTGAGAAGCTTCTATCACTTGGTTTATCTTTCATAGTCATGGGAACTTATTACCAACATCATTAAATCATACACACCTATCCTTTAGATGTATGAACTCTAGCCCATAATGTTTTTTCTTAAGAGCTTGTGCATTAAGAATGAAGTATCTATCCAAATTAAGAGATTTAAATGATGGTATTAAGGAAATTAAAGGAATATGAATTCATTAAGAAGTGTGTCAAGTCCCTCTCAAAGTTCTAGACATCTCCAAACTATTTCCATTTTCCATACAAATATGTTGAAGAGAGACACATGTGATCCCATTGGAAAGTGTACATAGAGACTTGCAGTAGAAATCATTGAAACAAACTATACACCAAGGTATTCTTATTCCAAGTGAAAGCCCATCATGGAGATGAGTTGGAAACTAAAATTAGAGTGAAGGGGAGATCCAGTACCTATAAAAACATATTAAAAATCATTATTGTCCTATTGAATTATAAACTAGATAAATAGGTGCAAGAACAACCCCCTCTTGAATGGATAGACTATAGTGACCTGTTGTCACTCTTAGCGATTGTCAATAAAGAAAAAGCCACAAATACATGAACCAATGCCACTTATTTGAAGCTTACTTGGACCCCTAACAATGTAAAATGTTTTATCTCCTAACTTTCTTTCCTTTTATTGTATCAAGCATTTGAAAACTGCCCATCTAGAGTTGCCAATAGGTTAATTTAGGAGATAAAATATTTTTATTCATTTTAAGACATAAAACCTCATCTAAATCTCTTTTTTGACCTTTTAATGGAAAATAAGGTCTTGAATATTCCTAATGTTCAATTTTACCTTGAGAATTATATGGATGGCCTCAAAATAGGCCTTTTTAGAACTAAAACTACTAGAATCACTTAAGAAGTCTAATGAACATGATGAAAAATGTATCCATTGGATAATTTCATGCTTGAATAAGTATATCATATCTTGAAAATAAAATTTTATAGTGGTAAGGGTGACAATTTGACCTTTGAGGTTAAAATTATCAACATTTTGGTGACTCAACTGGGAAGCATGCATGTTATGCTTGAGAACCAAACCATTCACATCTATTTAAATATCATAAACACTAAAATTACATTTAAAAATAATATTGAAAAATATGATTCATGATTACGAGACTCTTTTGACTTGAAATAAGACCACTTTCTCCTCCAAAACAAAGAAGGAAACACACAAAACATGGGAAACTAACTAACAAAGCAAATGTGAAAATAAAGCACTTATTTGAGACAAAACATAAACAAACTAATGTTCTAGGAAAACAATTGGAGGAAAACAAATAAAATAAATATGTATAAGGAACTTAACTCTTGATAGTAGTGTTTCAAATGTATCCCATTAACTAGGATTGGAAGCTCCTCACCATCCATCTTTGCAAGTTGGAAGACATCATGGGATTTACAACTGGAGATTGTGTATGGGTCACTCTAAAGGGAGAAAAACTTGGTATGACTTCCTAGTTTATCTTTGTCCTCATCCCACTTGATAACTAAATCTCCTTATTTAAAAATATGTGATGAATCTCCTTTATCAAAGTCTCTCTTCACTTGTGCTTGGTGAATTTCCATGAATAGCATGGACTGATTTATAATCTCTTCTAGATACATAATCTCAACATACTTGATCTCCATTAGTTCATTATATAATAAATCAAGCTGGTGCATTAGTTCTAAAGTTGGAAACTTAAGAGACATGGGTAACTTTGCTTCTTTATCATATACCAGCTTGTATGGAGAGTTGGCTATTGATATTTTGTATGTGATTCTATAAATCCATAGAGATAACTTCAAATTTAAATGCCATGACCTCTGATTATCATCAATATTCCCTTTTATTATTTTTAACAAGTTCTTATCAGTGGACTCATCAAGGCCATTGCCTTGTGGATTGTAGTTTGATGAGGTGCTGAGGTAAACACCATGTTAAATATCCCATTGGCTGATCCTAGCTCCCACAAAATCCATGATATTATTTGAAATGATGTTTATATGAACCCCAAATCTAGTAAGAAAACCTTAATAAAAATCTAGTGAATTAGATTTGTTTGCTTCTTTCAATGCTACTGCCTCTATCCATCTTGTGAAGTAATCTATGATAGTAATGATCTAATTATGACTTGAGATTGAAAGAGGGTTAATGAGGCTAATAAATTCCAATCCCAATTGGATAAAAGGCTAGTACATCTTGGAGAGGTAAAGTTGCAAGTTTCTTTTTTCCTACAAACATCGCACATTGCTTGCATTTCCTAACCCATGCATGACAATCATAAAATATACTTGGCTAATAGTACCCACATCTCATGATATTAAAGGTTGTAGTCCTTGTTAATAAATTTCATCCACCATGTCCATCATGGAACTCTTCAATCAACCTTTGTATCTGGCTTGGATCTATACAACTTAACAACATACCATTGATGTCTTTATTGAAAAGAACACCATCAACAAAAAGACATAAAATAGATTACAATCAAAAATATCTTATTTTTTAATCATGTAAATGAGAAGGATAATAACCATCTTTAAGATATCTTACCAAGTCATGAAACCATATAGAAGGTGAGGTACAATTAACTACAAATTCCTCATCGTTCAACACTAAAGTTGCCTCTTTAGCCTCTTGAAAGTTTTGGGCTAGATGCTCACAAAGTCATTTACATCTAATTATTTTTATGAATTTTATTTTCACATCATACTCCATTACTATCAGTATCCAACCAGCTCTCTTCTCATTTATATCCTTGTTCAAGTGGAACTCCTGGATACTTGGATGGGAAACCATTAGGTGTATCATATTGTTAGATAACAAGTATCTTAACTTCTTAAGAGACTTGATTACTGAAAGGACATGATTAAAAAAAAATACCTTATCTCATACTCGTCTAAGCCTTGACTGAATAGGGATATTACCTGATTCAAGGCCTCATTATTCTATTGCATAAGAATACCTAAAATGGTGTCCATGTTAGCATTGGTGTAAAAGATGAAGTCTTTTGAGAAATCTAGATTTATGAGTGTAGGAGAACTAGTTGTAGACACTAAAAAACTTCACTCTTATAGTTTTTGATGATTAAATGCATTAGAATCCCTAAATTCCCCCTAAAAATTTCTTAACCCTTAACCAACCCCTCTTAACCTAACCAAATAACTATTCTCCTATTCACATAGTACTCTTTGAAAGCACTATTCAAAAGTACTATTCACTATCACTATTCACTGTGGGACTCACTATCTCTATTCATGATGACATGGCATGTGACATGGAAAGTAACATGGAAAGTGACATGGATCAGAAGTGAGGTGGCTTGAAGTGGGACATCATATCCCACATGGGACCCACCTTCAAGGTACCTCATGATGTCATAAAGCACCAAAGGGCCCCTAATTTGGAATATGGCACATTTTTTCTTATGGGGACATCATTAAACATGTGTTTTTATCCTCATTCATGGAGGATGATGCCAAAATTCATGGGGAACTTAGCCAAAATACAAAATTAAGTGGTGGAAGGTATTTTGGACCCATATGAGCCCATGTGCATGATTCTCTCTCCATTTTGGACCCTTTAGTAAGTTGGGAGACAAACCAACCAAGTGGGAGACCTATTGGATAAGTGGAAATATCACCCCCTTGTATTCCATGACCACTCATGCACCCATATAGAGAATGGTGCCAAAATTCATGGGGCACATAGCCAAAAGATAAATTATCTTGGTGAAAAGTCTGTTGGCCTCATTTGAGCCCATGTGCATAATTCTCACTTAAAATTGGACTCATGTGCAAGGTGGGAGACAAACTTAAAAGGTGGGAATCACACCATCCTTATCCCCTTTTTCATTTATGATCCCACTTTAAAAATGATGCCATACTTCTAGTATTCCCTCTTTTGGCATGATTCTTCACAACAAATGCTATAAATACCCCCTCTCCTTCACCAAAAGTTAAGTTAGTTTTAGTTGGAGCCTTTTATTGTAGGTTTGGGAGCATAATAAAATTATTAATGAGGTCATCATCTTGGAGATAAGATCATGAAGTGATGAAACTCTTCTAAAATTATCACAAAGCTTCAACAACATCATAAACAATCATCTTCACAAAGGGAAGGTAATATTAGCTTTTGTTCTTACATTTTATTTCTTTATTTCCCTTTGGCATTTCATTTTATTGGCCTACATACTCTTGAAACCTTTACCCATTTATTTTCATCTCATTTTTCCCATTTTACCCCTTTTCTATTCCTATTCCATTTACCTCTTTTACCCCATTCACCTCTTTGTCCCATTTACCCCTTTTTACTCTTTGCCATCTTTACCCATTTTTACCCTTTTGCCATCTATACTCATTTGACCTATTTAAACATTGATATATTTGTATATTTTCAGACTTAATCATTTACCCAACCCAAATAAACAATCCTTTTGACCTTTATCATCAAGTTACCAAACCAAAAACCACCATTTTGTCTTGACTAATTTTCAGCCCTAGTTGATTTAGCTTAGTCATCTTCTAAGTAAAGTATTTAAATTTATTGTGCTAAAATTGGTTATTTTATATCATATTATTGTATTTAATTTTAGTTTTATATTATCTTATGTAAATCCTTTATTTTTTATTCACATACTCAAGTGTTTAAAGTGGGTGGATTGATAACCTCCTAGGAAGCTTTCGCTTCTGGGATCTAGCTCATGCTAGGCAATCCACCCATCAACTTGTATAAAAAACAAGTGTGTGGTAGTGATTTATTATTTAAGGTAATACTACCAAGACAAATATTATATCTCACAAAGTCTATAATTCAACACGTGCATATCTTAATAGGTTTTTCTACACACTCTCTTAACTAGTTTCTTTCTTTTCAAAACTAGGAAAAAAACAAAGAAATAGATATAAACATTTTGGCACGCCTGGTGGGACAATTGAGTTTTATTTCATTTATTAGTTGTTTTAGGACATTTATATTTACATTATTGACAATTTCCTTTAGTTTTATTAGTGAAAAATTCATTTAGTTGCATTCTATACACACTAAGTGTTCTTTTTTGCATTTTAGTTGCACTTTTAATTAGATTTTTTTTAGAAAGAGTTAAATTTTATTTTATTGAATTTATAAAAGAGAAAATAAATAATAAATAATCATAGGATTAGGATTTTAATTATCATCTTAAACTTAGGTTACATTTAGTTTGTATTCATTAAAATAAATCATTTTTTTTGGGATTAAAATTAACTTGCATACATAGTTTGCTTGATTATTTAATTAGCTCATCTAGTTTAATTTAAGCAAAGAAAATTAACCATAATGAAAAAATGTTAAAAAAACCAAACCAATTTCACTAAAATAAACATCAAACACACTTGAGACAAGGCCTGACTAGGATTTCATCACCTTGCAGATCACCTTACCCTTTCCCAGTTATCGTACTTAGATTTAATCACTGAGGGGATATACAACTCAACTCTCTAGTTGAATATAAATGCTAGATAAATGGTATAAAGGCAAAGCACCCACATTGTCTATGATATTTTTATGTGAGGGGAGTAATCCCCATGTATCAAAACTTGTACCTGATCTAATACAGACCTTTTTTGACCACCTAAAATGCAACCCAAAACCGAACATAGATTGATTTCTAGGATCTATTCAAGCTAATTTATTCTTCACACTTTTATAAGGCATAAGCCAAAACAAAGATTAAAATTAATCCTAGGACTTAATGTGCTCTTATTGAATGCATTATTTTCCTTGAATCTTTTTTTTGATTGCTATTTTTTTTGAGGTGTGAGAACGTATCATTCCTTACCCATTTTCTCATATGGTTCTTACTCGCCAACAACGAAGGGACCTTGAGGAACAAAAACCACCTGCAAGTCAACCAATCTCTTCCACCTCTCCATCCCTAGAGCATGTTTCTAAACCCATGGACTCTCATCACTCTTTGAAAAGTCATATTTTAATAATCTTAGGAGATATAGATTTTGTCACTTTTTTAAAACAATAATCACACGGCCTTACAACATTACCTTAGAACTACGTCTTACCAAATATTGGTTTCAAATACACCCGTAGATCCACCTTATGCCATGCCTCTCCACCTCATATGGAGTACCTCCACTACCATGAGAACTAATCAACCTTTAATTACCCAACCCTATCATTGACCAATAATCCCTTTGAGGCTACCACTCAAAATTAACCAACCCAAACTACCACTTCCTTTATATCACCTACCAATCACTCTTTCAAAATTAGAGTGCCTACCTATAACACTACCTATCTCCCTCTAATTACCTCCAATCCATCAAACACTACTTTGCTTCAAAGTATTGTGGTGTCCATACCCTCCATGTTACCATTGATTAGTACAAAGGTCACTACCCTTCCATCAGCTATTAACCCAACTACCACTCCTACCCAAAAAAAAAACCTTTAGTTATATCCATAACCCACAAGGGCACATGATCACTACCCAACCACCCAACCCTACCCAACCATTGGAATCCATATACCAATATATCTATTCTACCCAACCATTGGCATCCACATACTAACCTTTTAACTATCAACATGTTTCTCAACCACCACCATAATATGAAACTATGAAACTTACAATCTCCTGGGTACTCAACCCTAAACATACTTCATGAAGATGATCATGGACAATATGACTACCCTTGATTCATCCATCTCTAAATCCCATAATCTCTTGTCTTATGATTAAATTTTTAATGAGCCTATTCACCCTTTGGTCCCTATTAAACCTTATCCAGCCTAGTGGGAACTTCTAAAATTTACCAAGTTTAATAGTAAGGAAAACCCTCAACAACATTCAATATCATTTAGACATTCATGCTAATTGATTTCCCATGATGATGTTCTTCTCCTCTGTACCTTTCCTATGTCATTATCTAGATCAACATTAGATTGGTATAGTGTCATACCCAAACATTCCATCTTCTCATTTAACTAACTATCCCAAAACTTCTTAGATCACTTTTTGATCAATATATCCAAGAAATTTTCCATTAATAACCTCTAATCCATCTGAGAATTTGAGGACAAGTCCATTGCCAATTTTGTGGCTCATTGGAGGAACTTAATTAACCAAATTTGATTTTCTTTTCCTCAAATTTAACTTATAGATCTTTTTACTCAAGCATGTGCCAAGCATATCTCATCCACTTTACATGTCCAAAGATTTTGGACATTTCATGAGGCTTTTACCATGGCTTATAAAGTAAATAACAAAGCCATTGATGAAGGAAAGTTAAAGTTAAAGAATAAGAATTCAACCTACAAGCCTAATGAGCCCTCTTCTTCCAAACCAAACCACCAAACCAATCCAAACACCAAAAACAAAGAAACCACTAATACTATTTTCCTTAAAGCCACACCTCCACCATCTACCAACCAACAAAACCTGAGGAACCAAACCTCTAACTCCTCTAATTCTTCAAACCAAAACCCAAGGAACTAGACTTGGAGTAACCAAAATAAATTAACTCCACTTGGGGAACCCTATTATTCTATTTTAGAAAAGTTATTAAATGATAATATCATCCAACTTCCACCAATTAAAACACCTTAATAGTTTGATGCTTCTCGCCCCATGTTGGGTTGGTATAACAAAAAATAACCATTGTGCATTTCACTGAGTTATAGGACATGACATCAATAGGTGCAATACCTTTAAATACCTTGTCCAATACCTCATTGACAAGGTGGAGCTTATATTAGACAAGCACTAGACATATTTAGGCAACTTTTTCCAAACCACACTCCCACCAAAAATGAGAGTAACAACATCAAATGCTCTCCTAACACTCATACCATTAACATGGTTTTTGACACACCCACTAATAAAAAATTCCCTCACCAATCTACCAAACCCTCTCTACCTATTATAATAGTGGAGTTACCTTCTACCCTCTCAAACGTCCAAACAGAGGAAGTAATCATATCCACACCTTTTATAGAGGTTACCACACCTATCTCCCCTATTATAGAAACATCCATTCTATCTTTGGAAGCTATCTCACAAGAAAAGATAACTTCACCTACCAAACCTCTAATTTTAGAACCTTCCATAAAAAACCAAGATAAAGGTAAGGGAATAAAACTAGAACCTCTAACCCCTTCTTTGGTAGACCAACCTAGCCCTTTTAGACCAACCAAAACCTCCGCCCAACCAACTAAAACCTTTTCCAAATTAACTGACCCTCAAACACTTAAACCCACCAAGACAAATAAAATAACCAAACCCCCTTCAAAACCAACAACCAAAGAAAACAAATAAGTAAAATACCCAAAGGCCTAAAGCCTCAAATTTTACCTCCTCAACCTTGCCCTCTATTTTGGGTCCTCATCCCTCTACCTTGAGTGTGAATCCCATTATTTTTACCAAAATCCCACCACCTCTATTGGTTATACCTTCACACATGCTTCCTAACACATCTCTTAAGTTACCTACCTTGCCATCCTCCATGTCTAGCTCATCAACCATATTTTCTAAACCAAAACCATCAACCAAGAATACAACCTTACCTAAGACACCTATCACCAAACCTACTTCCAAATAACCTTCTACCGTAACACCCAAAACAAAAACCACAATACCTTTACCAAATTTAATCAAGTATTACTTAACCATTATCCAATGGTTATTACAAACCTCTTCCTTGAGCTTACCACCCATAAAAACCTTTGACCCTCCACATCCCAAATCATCATGGTTTAATAATTTTTTTATTTTTTTATACCACAAGACACCTAACCATGATACAAAGAATTAGAAAGATCTCCAAACTCTCATCCACCATATTTACAATGAAAACAATCTATTGATAGATGAACCTCCAATTCCACCCATACCAACCCAAAAAATAACCATACCTACCCAATGCTTACCCACTCCTCCACTCTCACCTAAGAATGAAGATGAGTCTGACCACTCTACTACCTTGCCCTCTCCTTATATACACACTATCAACATGGTCACTAGATCAAAACAAAGGGATAAGGGGAAGGTGAAATTGTCTATTCCTTAGATTTACCCCTCTTCAAACTCCCAGAAAAACCACACCCAACCATCTCCATCTTTAAGTAAAGCCAAAGTTTCTATCTTAGGTGCCCCCCAATCTAAACCTTCATACCCCAACCCATATGCAATATCTATCTAAAAGTCTATCCTTAAGTAGCTTCACTAGACCCTAGTAAAAATTAGCTTATATGAGTTGATCTTTACTTCTCTCCATCACCACCAAGCACTCACAGAGGCCTTGTAATCCATCAAGGTATAAGCCAATGACCTTAACCTCTAGTTGCATGTGTTGGTGCCCTCTAAACTTCTAACCTTGTCACCTTTAAGAATTCAAAAATACATTCTATCCACCCTAAGGACCCAAATACCACACTCTTTATTACCACTTACATCAACCAAACCAATGTCAAAAGGGTGATGATAGATGGGGGAGATAGAATTAACATCATATCCTCCTATGATTACGACCAACTCAACTTACCAAAAAATATCATGTCATAATCCATGATGGTCCTTTGATCTTTTAATGACACTTGGCCACTACTTTGGGAACCATCATCCTTCATATCCATGTGGGGCCTTGCACACTCCCTAAAATCTTCTATGTGGTGGAATGAGAATTCTAATACAACATCTTATTGGGATGACCTTGGATTCACCCCATATAATGTGTTCCCTCTATGATCCATTAATGCATTAAGTTTGAGCATGAGGGCCAAGTCATCAATATCAAAGCAAACCCAAATCCTTTCTCAACATGAAACATGACTTATCACCCCAATGATTTCCTTATACACCCATACAATACACCTTTAGTAGTTACACCCAAAATGCCAACCATTAATGAAACATCGACTATATCATCCATCCCTTATTCATAGATCCCCATAGAAGATCCCTTGGGATCTATGTTCTAATTATTCTCATTAGGGGAGTATCAGCTTCTAGCATTAGATGCTTTCCCTACTCCTCAAGAATATGGGAACCTCAAACATGACCCTTCCTAAGACCCTAACATCAAAACCATCATCCCTTTTAGTCCCCTCAACCATTAAATGAACTTCATCTATGGAGCAATTTATCATCCACTCTTTGCTCCTATCACTACCTCTTCCATCCAACCATTCACATGTAACCTTTCCTACATTGAAAAACTAGAATTTGCTAAATTATACCTTCACAAGTGTGCCTAGAAGGGATTTGGTCTAGGTTGTTATGAAAAAGGACCTCATGAGTTACCTTCAATCAAAACCCAAAAACCTCATGAGTCATTTGGCCTTGGGTTTGTACCACTTGAAGAGCCCACCAATTCACCCAAACCTATTGACACCATCAAGGAAAACATCCCATACTCACCAACCTAACCTCCTTCAAAGTCTGAGGATTTTAATATCATTCTTCCTAACTTTTTTTGATAACCACCATTAGTTTAGGCCCCTGATCTATCAAAAGAATAGCCAAATTCAAACCCTTCCTCTCATCCATCCTGAAATGGTATAAAATTATTCTCCTAACATCAACACCATCCAACATCAAGATGATGATTCTATTGTCAACTACCTTGGTGCCTCAAATTATTCAATCCATAAATCCCTTCCTCCTAAATCCTTGACTATGTTAAATAAATCCACCATGAATATCAATGTAGGCACTATGGAAAACCCCCATGTTGTCAAATTAGGCCAATCATTGAATTTCAAATAACTTCAAGACTTCTCCTCTTTCCTCCAAGACCACAACATAGCATTCACTTGGTGTTACAATGATATGCTCAGGATTGACCCCACCATCACTACCCATAACTTAATCACTCATCATGACACCAAGCCTGTTAAACAAAAACTTTGATGCATGCATCCTCACATAGCCCTTCTCATCAAATAAGAGATTTAACCTCTCCTATCTATAAAATTCATTTAACCCATTAACTACCCCTAATGGGTCTTAATTATTATACCTATCACCAAAGCCATTGGGGGTCTACACATTTGTGTGGACTTTCACGACCTTAACCTCACCTACCCCTAGGATGAATTTACTCTACCTAGTATTGACCAAATTTTTGATCTTACATCCAACCATGAGATGTTATTTCTCATTGATGGGTTTTTAAGTTAAAATAAAATCTTTATTGGTCCTAAATATCAACATAAAACCACCTTTACCACTCCTTGGGGAACTTTTTGCTATAGAGTCATGCCTGTCAAGTTAAAAATTGTTGGTGCAACTTACCAATGAGCCATGACCTACATCTTCCATGACCTCATCCACACCATCATAGAGGACTATGTAGATGATCTCTTGGGAAAATCCAAATCTATCTAAGATGATCTGAAAGTTATCGACATTATCTTTAAATGCCTAATCCACTTCCATGTTAGACTTAACCCTAAGAAATGTGTTTTTGGGGTCCTTTCAAGGAAGATTCTTGGGTTTATCATCTCCCTTTAAGGAATTGAAGTAGACCCTACCAAGGTCAAGGAAATATTGGAGATGCCTCCTCCTACCAACCTTAAGCAACTTTATAGTCTATAGGGAAAGCTTCAATCCATATGTCATTTAATTTCCCAACTTTCAGACCAGTGCCAACCTTTCCATCACCTTATCATGAAGTATGTCTCTTTCAAATGGAATGGTAATTGTCAAAAATCCTTTAAATAATTCAAACAACACCTTTTTTCACCACTTGTCCTCATCCCTCCTAAGGATGACCACCCCTTTCACCTATTTTTTTCTACCACTAACCATTACCTAGGGGTAATGTTGGCTCACTAAGATGAATAACATAGAGAGAAAGTCATATACTACATTAGCCACATGCTTTTAGAATATGAGACTCAATATACCCATATTGATAAACTATGCTTCCCCATGACTTTTGTGGCAACCAAACTCCACCACTACCTTCTTAACCATAAAACCTATGTCATAACCAACACCAATCCACTCAAGTATATGCATTCCAAATCGTACCAAAACTAATTTATGGCCAAGTGGCTTATTCTCTTAGTAGAATTTAATCTTGAGTTACTTAAATAAAAGCTAATTAAAGGGAAAGTCATTACCGACTAATTGGTCAAAGAACCTTTAGTAGATCACCAACCAATTCCTCTTAAATTCTTAGATGAATCTATTGCTACTCTTTCCCAAGAGCACATAACCTACCAAATGACTATGTTCTTTAATGGTTCAAAGTGACAACAAGGTGGGGGTGCTGGAGTTGTTACCATTACTCTTGATGGTGAACCCCTTCCTCTTTAATTCAAACTTAACTTTGAATGCACCAATAATATGGTTGAGTATGAATCCCTAGTCATAAGTCTCTAAACTATTCTAGCCTTGGTAATTAAGACCATCAATGTATTTGGTGATTACTAACACGTGGTCAACCAAGTCAATGGTTATTGTCAATGTAAGATTGATGTCTTATAAAAATTTAAAATTTTAGTTGACAAACTCTTAACATCATTCAAATATTACCTGGTCTAATCTATTCTCTAATCTACCAATAAATTCATAGATATAATGGCTTGGCTTACTTCCTAGATCCCTTCCCAGCCTTCTAGTTCTAAAATATTTGTCACCATTCATCATTTTACCACACCCTCTTATAACCAATCCAACCTCCCTACCATTTGTAATGTGGCATCATTCCTCCCAACCTCTCTAGGAATGCTTGAAGAAAATTTGTTTAGAGTACCTCTCATTACACCATACTAGGGGGAATCCTTTACAAAAATGGTTTCAATGGTCTCTTTCTTCATTGCCTATGTAGCCATGAAGCTTCCTACACTATCAGGGAAACACATGATGGGATCTATGGGGGATACTTTAGTAGTCTAATAGTTTATAAACGTATCTTTTTCCTTGGATACTATTGGCCCACTCTCAACTAGGACTATTGTGATTATATAAAGAAGTGTGTTAAATGTCAATAGTACATTAATTTACATCACACACTATCTAATGGCCTCAAATTATCTAAGGAATTGTGGACTTTATCATAATGGGGACTCAATCTCATTGGGAAAATCAACCCCCATTATTCATAATGAAATAGCTCCATAATCACATCCATTAGATATTTCACCAAGTGGGTGAAATCTATCCCTCCCATCTCAACCAAAGTGAAGAAGATCATCAACTTTATCAACCATAATATCATCTGCCACTTTAGTAGTCTTCATAAGATCATCATCGATAATGGAAAATATTTAAAAATTAAACAAGTTCAAGGTCTGTGTGATGCATTTGGAATTAACTTGAGTTTTTACTCACCTTACCATCTCCAAGCAAATGGACAGGCATAATCCTCTAATAAAATCCTCAACAAAATATAACCAAAGTAGTTAGTGCTTTAGGTCAAGATTGGCATTTGCATATCCCCTTCACTTTATGGGCCTATCACACTAGCATTCTAACCTCTATGGGTGCTACCCCTTTCTCTCTAGTCTTCAGAGCTGAGGTAGTCTTACCTCTCAAAGTCCAAATCTCATCCCTTTTCATATATTTATAAGAGCTCATCTCTAAGGATGATTATCATCAACACCATTTAGCTCATCTTTAATTACTCTATGAGCATCATCTAGCCACCCTTAACCATCTTTGTGTCTATAAAAAATGCATAAAACATGCTTATAATAAACACCTCAAAGTGTGAGACTTCAATATCAAAGACCTCATGCTAAATGAAAACCAACATGGATAAAAGTAAATGAGGCAAGTTTTCTTTCAATTGGCTTGGACCCTATGTCATAGCCCATAAGTATGGATCAAGAGCTTATCATTTGTCTTTCCTCGAAGGCAAACTAGAACTTGAGCCTCTTAATGCTTCACATCTGCATCTATTCTTTTAGTAAAAAAGGACCAAGTTCACTTTTTTGTCTGACTTAAGCTCATCCCTTGATTAATGAGATTTTAAGCTTCACCCATCTTCCTCCTCTCCTTTTGAAGATAATTGATTACAACATGTAACCATGTGATTAACCATCATAGTCATAGCCTAATCCTAAATATGGGTACCATGGCTCTACCCATAGCATGGTTCTCATGGATACTTTTCATCTCTAACAAGATGGAATCCCATTGTCATTGTCTATCAAACCACCTCCTTTCACCTATGATTTAAACCTCTTGTGTCAATGTTTTTTATCTTGTAAAGGTAAACCTATGAACTTAATTAGACTTGTATATGTCTAAAAAAAATCACATCCAAAAATAATTTGAATACCAAAATATTACTTGGGTCAATATCTTAAGCATTACAGACTTCTCCCTTGAAGGACAACTGCCCAATTTTTTTTCTAAGTATAAGATAGACTGGTCCCTTGAAGGAAAACTATTGAGATAATTAAACAAAGCCACTAAACTTAGACCACTCCCTTTAAGGATGGCTAAGTTAACTTTGTAAAAATTAGAGTAATTTATTGGAAGCTTCCCACATCTATCAACTTACCATATACATCAATAAAGCAAAAGACCCACTATCACAATCAAATCAAATTATAAATAATCTTGAAAGATGTAATCAACTCTTAAACAACATAATAAGATTGAAGCCACAATTGGATTTCACATGTAGACTTCTTGAATTGATTAGTCTACATCTAGCATATGACATGGACTTGTCTATTATCATTTTTAGGTCACCTATAGAATGGGAAAACTTACCCACATAAGGTTAGCATACATATTACCCTTTATCCTTCACACCACCTATCACCCATATTCACTTTATAATATCTATAAATCAAGGGATTTTGAGATTAATTGGCACATTGTGATCAAGAAACTTATTTTACCAACCAATGCAAGCTAACGTGAAGCATTAAAAAGGCTTATGTTTCTTAAGTCAATCCAACATTGGGTTTTGTTTTACTTTTTCCTCATCAACAAATAGGCATTAAACTTCATTTATTATACTATCCTCATTGAGTCATGTATTTTTCATGTCTTTTTCCACATCTAGTATGGTCCTCTAACCTACTTATGTGCCACCACTATCATCCATCTAAACCATAAAAAAAATTAGAATACCAATAGTGTCAATCAACCTACCTTTTGGGGATACCTTTCTCCACAACCCCAACTTGACTTTGATGCAAATTCTTTATTTTAAAACCTTCAACAAAATGAGACTATGTGGCCCATCAAATTTGGGAAACCCATTTGAACACCATTCTCCAACCCTAGTTGAACTACATTGGCTTGATGTCTATGGACTATGTAGTCACTGCTTGAGTTATAAAGGTAGTTCAACCACTAAAAAATAGTTACCCTTCCCCTTTTCTTCTCATTAATTTATATTTCTAAAAACACCCTCTTACTTAGGGCATCCTATATTAGGGAAACTTTGGATTTTTCCTAGCATCCTTATATTTTAACATCACCTAATACTTCCTCTTTGTTTTTCCCCAATTGCTGGGAGAACTACATTGGCTTAAGGTATTTTTGGACTATATAGGTATCACTTAGTTATTGAGGTTAGCCTGGCCATATCCTTTATTTTTTTCCCTCCTATAATATCTTCTTCCACTTCTCTACCTATCTCCTCACCACTTCCCTCCTTGCAGCTTGTCAATCTCTTTTAACCACTTTTCTACCTTGTTAATCTCTTTTCACACAAGGATTGATAACCTTCCTCATTGGACCCTCTTATCTCTTATAATTTAATGACCTACTTTGGTTTTTTGACCTCCCCATTACCTTTCCTTGCACATGATTCATAGCTTGCTCTCCCACCCACTTTTCATGTTTTTTGTCCCTCTCTCCACTTCTTATCAACCATGCCCTTTATCCCCTTGGACTTCTTCCACCATTCTCATCCTTTCCCCTTACCCTTGGAAACCTAGCATACCCTCTTCCTCACTCTCTTTTCCTCACCAATTCCACATCATTATATTCATTTTCACATCGATGGACACTTTTCCCTCCTTCTCTTCTTTGCTACCACCTTCTTAATGTCCTTCCATTACTTCTAAGCCACCTTCATTCTAATTCTCAGTTATTTTTTTCCTCTTTCCCATATTTTAAATATGGCATGATTTTTATTTCTTCTATTTCTTCTAGAATCCCATTTTTTCTTACGTGTGTCACCACTCTTTGTTGATTTGCCACTCTCCCCACTTTTTCCATTTTTTTCCTCCACAACTAGCTTATAACTATGTCTTTATCCTTTGAGAAGACTTACATAATTTCCCTCTTCTTCTTATCATTCCTAGCCTTTCGCACTTTACTTTCCCCTTTTCCTCTCAATACTCACTTGTCTTTTGCATCTATATGAGTGTCCATGCTTTATATTCCTACTTCAATTCTCCCTTTTCCTTCTTATCATCCCTGATATTCATCCTATATTTTCATCTCATTCCCTTTCATTTTGTTCCCTTATTTATTCACCACCTCACTAATTTTTGGCTTGTCAATATTTTTTAATCACCCATTCAACTTGTCAATCTCTTCTAACTAGTTGATTAGCACATACCTTATCTCTTTAGTTGCTTATCCACCCATCCTTTTCTTCCCATCATTTTTCTTAGCTCCTTTCCCATTTTCCATCCCATTCTCATCTCCAACATCACCCTCTAATTTTATTCATTGTTACTCTCCTTGCCTATCATCATCCATGCTTCCTTGGTCACATCTTCACCTACTTCTTCACTCTCCTATCATCATTTTTGGTCTTCATTTCACTCCTTTTCCCTCTTATTTCCTTTTATTTTTTGTATTTCCTTGTTTTTCATTTTAATCACCAAACTATTTTTTCCTTGGT
Organism: Torreya grandis; assembly: GCA_037957365.1. Classification (NCBI taxonomy): domain Eukaryota; kingdom Viridiplantae; phylum Streptophyta; class Pinopsida; order Cupressales; family Taxaceae; genus Torreya; species Torreya grandis. Next base: position 2,602,570 of record JARHVA010001564.1, on the reverse strand, counting down.
CTTTTTTAGACTTATTTTCAAACCTTTCATGTCCTCTCATATTTCTCATCCTTCCCTTACCCTTCATGATTGTTACACTTCTCTCCACATCCTTTTCAATTCTCCAATATGTCATTTTTAGTACATTCCTCAAACCCTCATCTTCTACCTTTTATTTTTCTTCTTTTTTCTTTATTTTATTTCATTTTTATTATCTCCCTTGATGACACTCCTTGTTCTTCCTGACCTTTTTTTTTCCTCCTCCATATCCATGCTTGGATTCTTCCATCCTTCTCCACCTTCATCTTTATTTTCAACCTCATTATTTTCTCTACCTATCTCTTCATCCATATTTTGGTCTGCCTTCACCTCATCCCTTGTTGGATTGCCTTTATTTTCTCCCATTCACTCTCTAGCTTCTCACTCATTAGAGGGTGATCACTAGTCACATTGCATATACATGCATATACATGTTTTATTCCTCGTGTCATCTAATCTCTTGCTTTAATGCATGAAATCTTGTTAGAGTCACTACTTCAAGACACCCATTTCTTCCTTTAGTGTCTTTATCAGTTAAGCATGGGTCTTCCTTTTATCCCTATCCAACTATTCCCTTTTCCTTACCCATCACCTCTTTAAACTTTAAACCCTCTATAATTTTTGTGTGTACTTGATAGAGTGTGATAAATAAACCCTTTTTTAGCCTTCAAATCATGCTCATACAATGCATTCATAGGGCTTATGTTCATTAATACAAGCCCACTTTAGGTCCATTTTTAGTCCTCATCATATAAGGAACATTGTACCCTCTTATCCTAATGTGCTTGGTTGATATTTTCATTATGACATTTGATTATATTCTTCACTTTAAGATTAATTTTGTTCATAAATAGATTACAATAACCATAACCATAACATTCATGAGTATCCACATAACCCTAAGCATAATAACATTCAAAAAATGAAATCCAACACATTTTGTACATGTTTACAACAAATTGTGCAATATTTTATTTTAAGGGTGTGAGGTATCACATGGTACATACAAAGTTATCAAGATATCCTAAGGCCTCTACATATATTAATTTCCTACCTAAGCATTAGATAAATTATCTGGTGACTCTAGATTTGTGTTCAACCATATTTATACTTGATTACTCCCTAAACTAACATTTGTAACATTACCTATCTTAGTAGTTACTATAAGGTGTACTCTATTATCCTCTCCCACATTCATCCATATATGGATATAATCATACTCCACTTTGGGTCTTTCACCTTGATCGACTATCATAACCATTACATCCCTCTACTCTGGTTGTTCTACTCACATAGGTACTACTTGTTTCTGCCTCAACATACATCCCCTTAGACAATGAGGGTTCCCTCCATGGATAGGTCAAAAATCATGTTCTTTAGCCCTAATCTTTGTGTAATGAAAGTATTTCCTTCTTTACTACTAAGGAGGTAAGAGTTCATGCTCAAGTTCAAGCCATGGGTGCCTTTCCTCTTGATATTAGTTTAATAACACTTCAATTATCACCATTACATGTTTTAATATTTAGTAGATATGTAAATTCACCATGTAGATTATCTCAAGTTATGGGGGTTGTTTATTATCTCTACCATTGCTCCCATTGTTCACCATCTTCAACCTATGGTAGTTCTCTACACCCTGAACAACCTATAAAACCAAATCACTTCATGATAGGTATTCATTCTTACCATAATTCTTTAAATAAACTACTTAAGTATTATTCCTCACTGAAATGATTATCCATTCCATCGATGGGAAATATCATATGATTTTATTTATTCCTTTAAATAGTATTCCCACTTGAAATAGTCATATCTCCTTACCTTTTCATGTGGCCATGTCTCCCTCAATCTAATTGGTCATCTTGATAAAGTCATTATGCACTGTCATGATGTCTTTTTGTTGCCCTTATCATCTAATCTACATTTGATTTCTCTTATTACTTTGTCATCTTGTGATCCTTGAGGGCTTGGTGGTCATTTTTATTAATTTCACCTTTACCCTAGTTGATGTAAATTATCTTCCAACCATGGGCTGGTATAATGGTCACACCTCCAAAACTACTATGGTTTTTAGTGGTGGTGGTTCCTAAATACTTGCCACTATAGAATCTCCCCCATCTTATCCAAATGTATAACCAATATCCTAGACCATGTAGCTCCATTCTAGAAGGGCCTCTTCTAAGCGAAACCCAAAGTCATTAGTTCCAAGGAACTGGGATAGAGGATGTAGGCATGGACACCTTTTGCCCATACTGGCTATGCAACTCTTGAGTAAAAAATAACCCATCCTATATCACTCACCATGATACCACCTTTATAACTCATAAAATATACTTAGCTATTAAATAAATTATTTTTAGGTCATCACTTTACTACTACCCTTAAAACTTGTATCGTAGTGGTGATGAACCTTTACCAAAGAGATTATGTAGATCCTGATAGATCCCCACCTCCTAAAACTTAGCTCATAGCAATAGATTCTAGCACTATGCTTATACCCTTTCAAAATTTTAGAAGGTGTAACCTCATCATGAAGGCACCTCTTCTTTAGATTAGCTCCATCATAGGATATTTTTTATGCTTAGTCTTTTATTACCCACTTCTTTATCCTACCCTAGCCATCCATGTCTTCTCCTCCTAATGTATGTTAGATTATTATGGTGGCTATTCAGAAATCTACACCATGACACCTCACTATTACCCAACCATCAACCCCAACCTAACTATGTGGTATATCACATTGGGGTAACCCATCTAAACTCTACTAAGAACTACATTTGGCCTAAAGTTTGTTGGATATTGCATCCACATAACTATGTAGGAAGTGTCTACTTGCCTAGTGTACATGGAGTCATCTCGACCACCCCCTACCTAAACCCTTGTTGACCACTCTCTCCAACTAATTGACCATTTGACCACATCCACCTTGACATTGGTTGTTTGGACTCTAACTACAACATATCTTTGTGATGACCTTGCCTAGGCCATTTTGACCACACCAACCAACCTTTACATGTTGCATTTTTTAATGACTCAACCATTTAGGTTGTTTCATAAGACCACTTCCTACCTTAGATACTTAGAACCAACCCCAACCCTATCTATATCACTTGATAGGCATAACTTGATTAACTATGATTAATGTTGTAGACCAATTACCCCTGACATATGTCCCTCTAGATCCAAACCTAAATTAACCAACATTGGAAACTTTAGTTCATGTGTGATCTCAGCTACCATACTTAGTCACATTTTGTGTGTATGTTTGTATCTTGAATACCCAACTACCTTGTGTCACCCTTATTATCTCCCCACCAACCACTTATCAAACCCATACCTAATTTTAATTTACCTCATCCAATACTAGTTTGAGGGGGAATACTTCTTCCCATACTCAGGGCATCCTGACCTTTGACCAAGTGATCCATTTTTGTTTTTTAGTTTATTAATTCAAAGCTGCATAATAAAAAGGGGTAAAATGTAGACACTAGAAAACTACACACTTAAAGTTTTTGATGATTGAATGCCTTAAACCCCCTAAAATCCCCCTAAAACCTTCTTAACCCTTAACCAACCCCTCTTAACCTAACCAAATCACTATTCTCCTATTCACATAGTACTATTTGAAAACACTATTCATGATGACATGACAAGTAACATGAAAAGTGACATAGAAGGTGATATGGCAAGTGAAATGGATTAGAATTGAGGTGGCTTGAGGTGGGACATCATACCCTACCTGGGACCCACGTCTAAGGTACCTCATGACATCATAAAGCACCAAAGGGCCCCTCCTTTGGAATATGGCACATTTTTCCCTATGGGGCCATTATTCAACATATGTTTTTGTCCTCATCAATGGAGGATGATTCCAAAATTCATGGGGAACTTAACCAAAAGATGAAAGTAAGTGGTGGAAGGTATTTTGGACCCATATGAGCCCATGTGCATGATTCCCTCTCTATTTTGGACTCTTTATCAAGTTGGGAGACAAACCAACCAAGTGGGAGACCTATTGGCTAAGTGTAAATCTCAACCCATTATCTTTCATGACCACTCATGCATCCACATGGATAATGGTGCCAAAATTCATGGGGAACTTATCCAAAAGACAAATTATCTTGTCGAAAAGTCCTTTGGCCTCATTTGAGCCCACGTGCATGATTCCCACTCCAAATTGGACTTATGTTCAAGGTGGGAGATAAAAAAACAAGGTGGGAATACCACCATCCTTATCCATTTTTTCATTTATGAGCCCACTTGAAAAATGGTGCCATACTTCTACTATTCCCTCTTTTGTCATGATTCTTCACAATAAATGCTATAAATACCCCCATTCTCCTTCACCAAAGGTTAAACTAGTTTTGGTTGGAGCCTTTTATTTTAGGTTTGGGAGCATCATCCACATGTTAAGGAGGTCATCATCTTGGAGATAAGATCACAAAGAAATGAAACTCTACCAAAATCATCAAAAAGTTTTAACAAAATCATAAACAATCATCTTCACAAAGGGAAGGTAATATTTGCTTTTATTCTTGCATTTCATTTCTTTATTTCCCTTTGGCATTTATTTTTCTTAGCCTCCATAATCTTGACCCATTTAATCCTTTATTTTCATCTCATTTTTCTCATTTTACCCCTTTGCTATTCCTATTCCATTTACTTCTTTTACCCCATTCACCTCTTTGTCCCATTTACCCCTTTTTCCTCTTTGCCATCTTTACCCATTTCCCCCCTTTTTCCTCCTTACTCCTTTGACCCACTTAAACATTCATATATTTGTCTATTTTTATCCTTAATCATTTACCTAACCCAACTAAATAATCCTTTTGACCTTTGTCATCAAGTTACAAAACCAAAAACCACCATTTTGCTTTGACTAATCTTCAACCCTAGTTGATTTAGCTTAGTCATCTTATAATGAAAGTATTTAAATTTATTGTGATAAACTTGGTTATTTTATGTCATATTATTTTATTTTATTTCATTTTGATATTATATTATGAAATTAATTTATTTTTTATTCACAAACTCAAGTGTTTAAAGTAGGTAGATTGACAGCGTCCTAAGAAGCTCTCACTTTTAGGATCTAGCTCACGCTAGGCAATCTACCCATGTACTTGTCTAAAAAACAAGTGTGTTGTAGTTTTTTATTATTTCAGGTCCTACTTCTAATTAAACTATAATCTCTCACAAATTTTGGAATTCAACATGTGCATCTCTTAACATGTTTTTCTACACACCCTCTTAACTAGTTTCTTTCTTTTCAAAACTAGGAAAAACATAAAGAAATAGATAGAAACACTAGCTATGGCTTTCTTTATCTATTAAAAAATCTTAATTAATTCCTTGTACCAGATGAAACTTTAATTATTATTTATCATGTCTTTAAGTGGCTTAGCTAAAGTGTAAAAATCTGAAATATATCTTGTTATAAAATTGATTTTTCCTAAGAAGCTTTGCAAGGCCTTTTTGTTCTTAGGCAAGAAAGATCAAGAATTGAATCTATTATTTAAGAATCTATACTTAAGTCATATTTTTAAATCACATGTCCAAGAATATAACCTTCATGAATTGATAAGACACACTTTTTTGGGTTAAGAAACACCCCAAATTGCTTACACCTTTCTAACACTTCTTTGAGATGGGCCATGTGCTCACTTGCACTCTTTAAAATCATGGTTATGTCATCCAAATAGAAGAGTAAAAACCTATTAATAAGACCTTATAATTTCATACCCATGTCCCTCTAAAAGGTTAATCCAATATTGGATAAACTAAAAGGCATTTTTCTATATGCAAAGGTCCCCCACTTTATAGTGAAGGCTATCTTGAATTGGTCCTCTTCCTTAAAAAAGATATGATTATAGCCATTATATCCATATAACAAAGAGAACCTATCTAAACATAAAACCATCTACAAATTTTTTTGCATGGATGAAAATGGATAGTGATATTTAATGGAAGCCTTTTTCAAATCCTAGAAGTTAACATATAGTCTAATATCACCATTCTTCTTTCATACTGGAACAAGGTTTGCTACCCAAGTTGAGTGCTTGATTGGAAATATGATGGATAACTCTATGAGCTTATGAAGCTCAGCTCTCATCAAAGGCTCAAGTTTTGGATTTATTAACCTTTGCCTTTGTGTCACTAGTTTAGTTTTAACCTCTTGATCAATGGCCTGTTGAGCTAGAATTAGGTCAAATCCTTTTAGAATGCTATATTTCCATGAAAACACATTAGAAAAAATTGTAAATAATTAAATGAAAGATTATTTTTGTGAAGGAGTGCATACTTTACCCAATTTCAAGTTCTTTTTAGCTATAATATCCACATTGACATAGTGATATTATTTGGTTGACAAAGATGACTTCTCTTTTCTCATTTCATCATCACCATTGAATATGTTCTCAAGTGTGACCATTCTTTTGGGTAGATTATTATTTTTATTTACACAATATGATCCCCATATTGCTACAATAACTTTGACTAGTTCTTGGAGGAGAACTTAGCCTCTTGTTACAAGAACCTGCCAATCTGATTGTCATCCTCTAATACTTACCAGTTCTCATGGTTATCTATAATGGAAGGCCTCACAACCACATTAATGTATGACTAAGTTTTCTCATTTTTAATATCATCTGAAATGCTAAATTGATCTCCTATGACAACCAACATATCTGAATGTTTATTATTATCTCTTGGTATTACATTAATGTTAAAATATTGAAAATCCTCAAGTAAGTCCCACACCCTATGCTTGTAATATATAATAAATGTGTTTTTCATGTATTAAGATATATTAATTGGTGAACTATATGTTCACTATCACCAAAAATATCATGGTGTTGATTCTCATCTTCTTAGGCCACTGCAAATCATGAACTAGTGCATCATACTTTGCAACATTGTTTGAACAATTAAACTAGAAATTAATTGAGGAAAAATACATTTAATTTTTTATATAAATCAACATAATTATATCCCTTGTACCATGTTTTTTTCTTGATCCATTAAAGTAAAACTACCATAGACCTTCACTAGATTCATCATCTTTCATCATGGCTAGAATTAGTGCATCATTCTCATGAACAAAATAAAAACCAAGTACCTCCTACTCAATTAGCTTATAAGGACCATGTTAATGTAAATTTGAGACCTATTCATAAAGGAATACATATGTAACTCAATCTAAAGGTGAGTTAGTTTTTACTCCACTAGCTTTTAGCACCTCATCTAAGATGACACAATTAGTGTTTACAAAACTTAGCATATAAGGATCCAAGTGGAAATGTGGAATGGTTTCAGAATGGATTGTTAATTTTGTACCATACCTAGTTTTTAACATTAAGTATGTCTAACTAGATGATAGGTATCCCCCAATATTTGAGGTGAAGTCTCTTGATAAACACATGGTAAATTAAAGAGGCAAGTCCACCACCACTACATCCTACTAAATGATAACATTTGGATAAACATGTAGTGTAAAATTTAGGTTCTTAATCATGAATACTATATTTTTTTGGTGACCCATGAAACTTAAATACCCCTTTTGTATTTGGATCATAAACTAAACCAAGCTTGTATATAAATTACTTGAGCATAATAGTGTTACTAGCTCCACTATCCACCATATAGTTATGAACTGAAGTGTCACTAGCTATCAAATAAAGATAAAAAGAGGGTGTTTTACCTTGTTTTACTTCATCCTTTCCCATATTTATATCTTTATGTACTTTCTAGACCTAATGTCTTGTTGGCTGATCCAAATTTATCAATATTATGTTCTTCTCAAATGGTTTTGACACCAATTTGAGATCTAAAAGTTCTTGTATGAGCATGTATTTTTGTTTAGGGATTGCTAAGGAATCCCACATACTCATACTAAAATTTTAATTATTCATATGATCAAAAATGCTATAAGTAACTAAACTTACCCTTGGCTATAATTTTTGAATAACTGGCTGATCCTGAACATGTGATGTTTGATGAGATTTGACAACCTCTACATCCTAATTTTTTTTGTGGTATAGGGGAAACAAACTAATTATTAGAGATATTAGGGATATTTTAAGGTGAAACTAAATTATGAGTAACCTCTTTGGTCTCTTAAATAGATCTCTTTTTAGCTCTAGTCATAATTTCAACCACACTGCTTGATGTACCTGAGTGACCAACTTGATACAAGGCCACATGATCATCTAAAGACAAATTACCAAAAGTAGAATCTAGTTTCCCTTAACCATGAGTCATATTATTTTGGTGTATTTACATACCTTCATTATGTTGATTCTTTTGAAGATAAACCTCTTTTTGAGTCATTTGAGGCATGACTATAAATTTATTAACTAATGCTTAATTATGTAAGTCATTTGAGGGCTACCATCCTATATCTAAAATCATGTTATTTTGATTTGAGGGCATGATAACATTATCCTTAGAAGATGATGGATCATTTAGATCAATAATTGTGTATGGTTTAGCTTGAGTTATAGATCCTTGATCTTGGTAGGATGGCCTCTATTATTTAAAACCTTGATAGGGTGACCTATTATCTCTGAAAGGTTTATAAGTAAGCTGATTAGGCATTTGGTAAGGCTTTTTTACTTGATACTACTACCTCTTTAGTTAGACAATCTCATTCCTAAAGGACTATAACATCCATTTGAGCTCTCCCATCTTAGTTGATTATCTAAGAGGGAATAAATATTGTTCCTAGGTGGTTAGAATAGGAGTTAATTTAGGATATTGAGGGGAGGGTATGGGTTATTTTTAAGGAAAAAAGGTATATGAGGCCTAGGTGCCAATTTTCCATCTTGTATCAAAATGTTCTCAACTCTTATTATAACTTTAAATGAATCAGGGAAAGTATTACAACCCATTGACTATATCATAATTCTAATGTCAGAATTGAGGGCTCTTAAATAGTATAATAAGGCATATTTTGGGTATGGCCTAATTATTATAGGTATCCTAGTCCATGGTTTTTAGAATTTGAGGTTAAAGTTAATCATGAACTTATGGGGAGCCCTCTTTATGGTAGTTAACTATTTAACTAAGGATAAGTGATCATATTTGTCATCAAATTATCTGAATAAGGCTTAACCTAAGTCATATTAAGAAGCAATGGATTTCATTGGGAGGTTTCTATACCACTGCAATGTTTTTCCTTGTAAGGAAGCAATAAGCAGTCTAATAGCCACGTTCTCCTGAATGACATTATAGACTAAATAGAGGTTGAGAATAACCTTTATGTTCTCAACAAGAGTTTTTTGTTATTATATTTAGAATAATGAGATGATATTAAGAGTTGATATAGGTATGCCATCAAACTAGGCTCAATTTGGTGGCTACCTCTATTGAATGAGATAAACACTTTGTTTTTTATGACCATCTAGATATTGGGAATTTCACTGTTTAGGACAATAAGATGACCAAGAGATAGATATTAATTTTTAGGATATGGGTTTGTCTTATTAAACTTGATATTTTATAATAGGTAGAAGGAAACTCAATTAAATCAAGAGGAATGCCTTTACTAGATGATCTTGTGGTAACCTTTGACATGAAAGTGCTACCTGAAAGCTGATAATAAATATGTAACTTACATAAATACTTAGGTTATGATGATAATGAGTATCATATACTACTAAAATTACCTTTCATTACCTCCAAAATTTATCTATTCTAAGGAGAATGTGTTCCATTGGGCATGCCAAAAATTGTTGTCAATTAAGTGTGCGCCCTTGAGAGAAAGTGTGTTATTTCTCATTCATGATGGAACATGGAATATATCTTAGCTATGGGTGAATTTTTAAAGGAAATAATCTATAGATATGGATGGTTCCCTTGGTGATTTAACTAAAACTTACTCTTAAACCTACTATCTACTATTTCTAGAAATGGAAAGGGTGAAAAAAGACATTATTTGTAATGGTATTAAAAGGGAAACTAGAAATGAAGGTGATGCACCCATTTTTTATGAACACTTACAATTTAAATGAAAAATCTTATGAAAGGAAGAAAGTTTCACACATTCTCTACACTTAGGAATGATTTCTACAATAGTGTTTCATAAGAAGGACTTGACAAACTCAGTTTATGCAAGGAAGGAATGTAAAAAAACTAAACTCACATCCAATGCTCTAACTAAATATGATATAGAAACTTAATATGACCTTTATAAAATCAAGTATACTTTATGAAGGTACACTAACTAGATAATAATATATGAAAATAAATGTTTTACTAGGTTATATCAATGGTAAACACATACACTTCACTCAAAAAACCAAAAAATGAAGGAACAAAAGCTTCTTATTTCTCTTAAAAGGTGAGTTAAATTTTTGGAAGCCTTTTATCATAACCAAAATAAAATAGTGATGAGTTAAATTTTTAAAAATTATTTCAAATAGAAAAAAATAAATGCTTAGAGACAAAGCAACCCCAAAATAAGGGTCTTCAATCTTGGTCTTCTTCCTCATTAAGTGCTACGTAGCACTTATTCAACCCTTTAAAAAATTAATATTACTTAGGGTGGCATGGAATAGAGAGTTTTATACATGTTCATAATTATTGGTCAAGCCTTGACCACTTGGATAGTGCCCAAATCCTTGTTATATCCCCTAGATACTACGTCCTATGCCTTTATCGAAGAATTGGTCTTCCCCCTTGAAAATAGGACTTTAAGTCCTCATTTACTCTTCATTTAAAACATTTTATAATAAATTTATGAGGTCCTTCCATGATCAATGGAATATTAGAATCCTTCAAGTACAAGCTTGACTCCTTCAACAATCCTAGGCATTTGATGGATAGAAGGCATTTTTTGAGTCTTTAAGACCTTTTCCACCTTTGAAAAATTCCTCCAATCAACTCTAACATTTTTTATATTAATATTTGGTGTGGATAATGTATATTATCCTTGGAAAATATTATATGAAGCATTTATACAATGTTTTAGTCTTTAGAGGCTCATTTCTAATAAGGGCGTAGAAGGAAAAGGTGGAGTTTATCTTCATGGATGTAAATATATTCCATTTATGATCTTAAAATTTCATATCAGACCTATAAAAAGGCCTTTGAATACATAAAACACTAAAAAATACTGAACTTTGCACCAAAATCATGAATTCTTTCATAATTCTTTGTAGCCTTTTTTTTTAGTAAAGTTACTTATCTAGGAGAATATGCAGGTGATAATGAGAAAATGAGAAAATTTTAAAATAAAATCTATCCCCTTAGATCTCCACACAAAATTTGGTGGCCTAACTCTAAGTGCAACTATCTTTTATAACACATTCTTTAAGTCAAATTAGGCCTAATTAGCCCTCCTAGGCCTAGAAAGTGAAAATCTTGATCTTGAGACCCCCCACACGTGTGGAAAAAAAATATATTAACTTTATCTATTATATCACCATGATCTATGTCAAATTTGGTGATTTGGAACTTTGTGGAAGTATGAGAACCTTGAAATGGCCATTAGCAAGCTTGCCCTTTTAAAGCATTTTTAGATTGGCCTAAAAGATTTGAATATTTTGTGAAATGTTGAGAATTTTTTTATATATATTTGATATTTTAAAGGTAAAATAAATATTTAAATGACATCTCCCATTTATTGGCATCAAATCATGCTCTCTGAAACCCTTTTTAGGCTAAAAACCTTGAAAAAGTATAGTTTTATACAAATCCATACAAGAGAAGGTACAACCAAATTACATGTGTAGTATCATAAAAGAGTATAAAATAAATAATGGTAGTTTATAGGGCCAATTTTTTGTATTTTATATGAATTTGAGGTCTATCTCTACAAACTGATCACAACTGGGGTTTTAGGAGGGTTTAAAACCTATGTAATGTCTTAACGATTGTTCATAAAAATGGAACATCAAACTAACATCCTTCCACTTGGAAAAAAATATTAGTATACCCCCTCAAATTTACTAAAATTATCATATCACCATGGAAAGTGTGAGATATGGTACGAGCATTTGAATTTGACCATCACGGGGTTGTGTTAGTGTTCCTTGAGTATGAGAGGTGTCAAAAACAAATTTTGGGTCTCAAAAGTCATTCCCACTACTGAGATAAGCTCATAAAAATTCAAATAAATCCCATACATGGTTATAAATTCTATATAAGTTCTCAAAATTCCTTTGTATGCATTTGATACACTAGTTAAGATGCTTGGGGTTTAAGATTGCCTTCCGTTTGTAAGCCCTCAAGGGCACTTAGATTAAGAAATTAAGTGTTTTTACAATTAATAGTGTATTTAAATAATTATAATGACTTTTAAATACCATAAAATCCATTCATGAGGTCTAGAATGCTAAGTTTGTATTCTTGATCTTAAGTGAATATCTAGGTCTCTTAATAGACCCTATAAATGGAGTGGACTAGGTCTGAGACAAAATAGTGGATATGTACACTAATTATATGACCTTTATAATACCATTTATATTTCAATCCACTCATTACTACCAAATTTACCAAATTTAATATCTATGTCATGCCTATAGAGGCCTCAAAACTCAAATTTCCCAAAATTAGTTAGTTAGCTACCTAAGTTTTCAATAGGCTTATGACTAAGTTGTTTTTATCACTCTTGTGTTTGGGTCTAAGAGTGAAAATTAATATTTTATAAGGATTATGTAAGCATATAAACATAATTCCTATCCTTACAAGTTTCTTCGCATCCTTTACAAGCTATAAAAGTGTTATACCTTCCCATCTCTTCCTTTTAGCTCAAACCTTAAAAGCATTGGATGTAGGTGAATATTTCCATAATTAGGGACTTAGTAGATGATATAAGTGTTTTTTAGAGTTAATTATGAATTATAAAATTTCAATTATGATATATAGATCAATTATAAACATTGAATAAGTCCTCTTCCTTCTATATCATTACACTTTTAGCTTAAACCTCTAAGAGCATAGTTATAGGTGAAGATCTCTAGTTGAGTATTTTTATGAACCCCTTAAAAATTATAAAAACATTGTGAGTGTTTATTTAACCTTAATATTATTTTCATTCATCATGTTAACTTTTATTAACCATTTTTTTCTAACTTATAACCCCATATAGTCAAGCTCCTACAACCTCTATATACAACTATAGGCGGTCATGAGCTTAGAGGACCATGTAGATAGTTAGAGGGTTATTAGTGTTATATTTTAATTTATTTAACATTAAAAATACATATATAACTTATAACCATCATAAAAACACGTGGAAACACCTTTGTCTTGAAAACCATGACCTATTTACCCCATTATAAGTCTGACTAGGTCTACCTGAGAGTAAACTAGACTTTCTTACTTAGAACTCACTAGATGAAGTCAGTCTTCAGTTATTTAGCTTCAAGATATCCATAATTACTTAGGTAAAATTCATATATGAGCTTATTTTCATGTTTTCATATTTGGTATCCTATTTAAATGACTGAAACCCTTTGCTTCATTAACACCACTATGAAAGCCAACCTTCTCAAGAGGTGGTTGTAGGTGTTAGTCTTCATTATTGGCTGAGTGAGAGGTTGATTTCATATATATATGAGTATTTAACATTTATAATTCATTATTATATTTATAGGGTTATCATAAACTTTACTTCATCCACCAATTTCCTTGAGCCATGATTCTAAACACTTCCCTCTAAGTGAGCCAACCAAGGATGGTTGTAGGTGTGTATTTGAGCTCCTAGGACCATTTATTGATTATTATCAAGAGGATTTAAATATTTTTATGATTTTCATGTAAATATCATAACCTTATTCAAATTTTAAGTCCTTGAAGTCAACACTAGTTAAACTTTACCTTTGGTACCATGTTGGAATCATAAGAAGGTAGTTGTAGGTGTGTATTTAAGAGAGTATGAGACAACGATTTGATTGAAATGTGGATTAGGTTGATAATGAATCAACCTATAATTATTTATCACATAATAGTATCCTTTTCACTATCTATAGTCACTTAAAGTGAAAACTTTGATCTTCATTCAATAAATTAGCTCTTAAGAGGCTTGTAGACCGTACTACATGGACTGAGACAGTCTAAGTATGATATACAAGGTGTATGCCTTAAATAAGGGTTCATGATGTAAATTTAAACTTGGACCTTGTTTATAATAATTTACAAGTATTTATCACATGATTTTTTATCTTCAAGAGACTCCTCTACCACATTTTGAAAATCTTGTGAATGTTTAATGTGGGTGATCATCTGACACCTATATAGACTGATGACAATGTTGAGAAGTTGATTCCATGATGCATAATGGGTCAAGAAGATATGATACTCCTCAATTCATATTTATTTAAGTAACATGGGTTTTTTCATAAGGTTTATTATGATGAGAAGATACAAGGAAACATAAGTTACCTTAATCTTCACAAAACTACCTTAGTTTTTACTAATAAGTGAAACTCTAAAGTTGCTTATCCTTTAAACTTACTTTTCATAACTAGATTGCACTAGGTTTAATTGGTTACTTGGTTTAGTTTATGTAATATTATCTTAGTGACATTTAATTTCATTGAGATAACCACCATTTATCACTCAAAAGCTTATCACTCTAAGTCAACATAATTTCTATTCTAATTGGGTTGTAGGTAACCATTTCACAAGAATCTTGCTTCTTTAGTGTTTGCAAGCTGCATTGATCAATAATGATACTTGTGTCCAAAGGTGATGAGAGTATTATGATTTTAATTATTCCAAAATATCTTCATTTCACACCATAACATCTCTCACACTTGGAAAAACTTGCATCAACCTTATACTTCTGCCTATAGGAGTTTAATTGATTATGTGTACCTTAGCAAATAACTCTCTTACTCTTTGACTATATATAATGCCCACATTTGACTTGAGAACATTCTATCACTTGGTTTTTATTTCATAGTCATGGTAACATATTACCAACATCATTAAAAAATACACACCTATCCTTCAGCTATACGAATTGTAGCCCACAATGTTTTTTTCTTAAGATCTTGTGCATTAAGAATGGAGTCTCTATCCAACTTGAGAGATTTAAACTATTGTATTGAGGAAATTAAAGGCATATGAATTAATTAATAAGTGTATCAATTCCATCTTATATTTATATACATCTTCAAATTATTTCCATTATCCATACAAATATTTTGAAGAGAGACACATGTGATCTTATTGGAAAGTGTGCATATTGGTCCTTATCTTGAATTCTCTTCACTTACAATGGTGAAATGTCATACCAAAACTCCAAACCATTATGTATTATTAGTTATTCATATAAAATTATAAATAAAACTCCAATATACTTGTTAAAACAATGACAATGTCTTAAAGATCAAGCATACTTAAAGAATAAGGACAAAAACACATCTCAGACCAAATCACATGAGCTCCATGAAAGTGAAGGAGTTTACATGATATATCAAGTATTAGAAAACCTCTTATAATCACCACCATGCCTTGAATAAGGGTTCATTATTTCCATTGAAACTTGGACCTTGTTTAGAATACTTTACAAATATTTATCACATACTTGTTGATCTTTAAGAGACTCCTCTACCACATTTTGACAGTTTTGTTGGTGTTTACTGTAGGTGATCATCTGACACCTATTGGACTAATGATAATGTTGAGAATTTGACTCCATGATGTATAATGGGTCAAGAACCTTTTATTATCCTTATAAATCCATATTTATTGAAGGAACATGGGTCTTGTCACAAGGTTGATTAGGATGAGAAGAGACAAGGAAACATAAGTTACCTTAATCTCCACAAAATTACGTTAGTTTCTACTAATAAGAGAAATTACAAAGTTGCTTATCATTTAAACTTGATATTCATAACTAGATTGCACTAGGTATCTTTGGTTGCTTGGTTTGGTTAATGTAATCTTGTCCTAGTGACATTGAATTTCATTGAGATAACCACTATGGATCACTAAATATTTTCACTCCAAGTCAGCATGCTTATTATTCTAACTTGGCTATAGGTAACCTTTTCACAAGAATCCTACTTCTTTAGTGTTTCCAAAATTCATTGATCAATAATGTTACTTGTGTACATAGGTGATGAGAGTATTTTAATTTCAAGAATTCTAACATAGATTCATTTAACACCATATCATCTCTCACACTTGGAAAACCTTGCATTAGCCTTGTAATTCTACTTGTAGGATATTATTTGATTGTGTGTACCTTGGAAAGCAACTCTCTTTTTCTTTGACTATCTATACTTCCACCTTTCCATTAAGAATCTTATATCACTTGATTTCTCTTTCACAATCATGATAACTTATTTCAAACATTATTCACTCATACACTCCTGTCCTGTAGATGTACGAACTATATCCCATAATGTTTTTTTCCTAAGAGCTTGTTCATTAAGAATATAGTCTCTAGCCAACTTGAGAGACTTATATGACAGTAGTGAGGTAATGAAAGACATATGAATGCATGTATAAGTGTATCAAGTCCCTCTTAGAGTTATATATATATATATATATTCAAACTATTTACGTAGTTCATACAAATCTATTGAAGAGAGAGACACATGTGATACCATTGCAAAGTGTGCATATTGGTCCTTATCTTGACTTCTTTTCACTTCTAATGGTGCAATGCCATCCAAAAAGTCCACACCATCATGTATTACTAGTGCATAATATCAAATTAGAAATTAAACTCCAATAGACTTATTCAAACATTGATAATGTCTCAAAGAGAAATCATACTTGAAGAATAAGGACAAAAACACATCTTAGACTGAAACATATGAGCTCCATGAAACTAGGGGAGTTTCCATGATATATTAAAAAACCTCTTAGAATGACCTCCATGATTACAAAATAGATACTTGTATCATAACTCATTAAAATAACCTATATACCAAGATATTCTTCTTCCAAGTGAAATCCCCTCATGGAGATGATTTGGCCACTAAAACCAACATGAAAGGGAGTCCAAGACCTTTAAAAAACATCCTCAAAAGCATTCTTCTCTAAGTGAATTTTAAACTAGATAAATAGGTGAAAGAACATCCCCCTCTTAGATAGATAAGCTATAGTGCCTTGATGTCACTCTTAGAAATTATTCATACAGAATAGGCTAGCAATCCATGAACCAATGCCACTGATTTCAAGCATTTGAAAAAAGCCCATCTAGAGCTGCCAGGGAGGTCGATATAGGAGATAAAATGGTTTTCTACATTTTAAAACCTGAAACCTCCTCCAAATCACTTTTTTGGCCTTTTCATGGATAAATAAGGTCTTGAATATGTTTGATGCTCAATTTTACCTTGAGAATTATATGAATGGCCTAAAAATAGAGCTTTTAGCACTAAAACTGCCATAATCACTTGAGAAGTTTGATGAACATGCTAAAAAATGTATCCATTAGATCTTTTCATGCCTGAAGAAGCACATCATGTATTGAAAAACAAAGTTTCAAGTGGTATAATTGATAATTTGACCCGTGAGGTGAAATTTTTTAACACTGCACTCATCTAATATATATGTTACATGCTTAGAGTTTCATGTGCCTAGTAGATATGCTATTGATCTTCACATATTTACTTAGACAATCCTTCCAATATGCAACTTTATAAAATAAAATAAAAATGATCTGTACAAGGGAGATTTTATTCCTCTCCTGTTGACTTCTTTAAATTCTTTAGACACTTAGAATAATCTTCACACAAATATTTATGCATATCAAATGATTTCCAGCACTATACAAAACTTATAAAACTCTACTTGTCTCTCATAGGGTCTCCCTTATCAATTTACCTACTTTGAATAAATACTTTAGGCTTGATATTATATTATGATACTAATGATGGGTAAAATTTATCTATGTATTTGTAGATACCCAAAATTGGTCCAAGCATTTCTTACACTATACTTTTATATGACTTTTTATATATCTATAGACACTCAAAATTAATCATTAAGTGTTTTAAAATGTTTAATCTTGACATCCTTACCTTGTTCAGCCTATTCATCATTCTATTAACTTGTAATATCTATGATAGTTCTTACTATTCTACTTATTTTTTAAAAAATATTAAAAATAACATTTAGGCATCCCTATTATATTTATGGATTCCTATTATCTAAGTTCCATTAGTCTCCAACCTTTTGGGACAATACCACACTAGGTTGGACAAGGCCACAACTTCACCTTGTCCACTAGTGCACCGTTGTCCTCCGCACTCTAATTGATACTTTTAAAAATTTAGACATTTCATATTAACTCTCTTTCACTATTAAAAATTCCAATTCATGAAAATATTCAAAATATTCATCTATACAAGCACATCAAGGCCTCTCAAAACACATTTATTAATCATTTGGATATTATACTACACATTGAGCAAAAGGGCACTAATATTTCTAATTTACATTTTGATTTATTCTAACAATCATATACCAAGTCTAAAGTTGTTTAATTATATGTAAAGGGCACTCATTTTTAAACATTCAAGTCAATTTACTAGTTACATCCATATATAAAAGATCAAGATTCACTCACTCACTCACTCTAGGAGGGATAACTACATTGACTTGAGGCCCTTTTGGGTGGTGTAGATATCACTCTAATTAAGTTTAGTTATTCAAGGGTATATCATTTATTCTCCTTATATATTGATAATATAAATAAGGTTATATAATTATTAGTGAATGCAAATTAATATAACCAAAATACCATAACATTTTAAGTTGATCCACTAGGTTTTAACAAGAGTAAGCAAATAATGAATCAAATAGAAGATAAAAGTACAAAAAATTATACCTTCCTTGAAATATTTCATTTTCTTTCCAGTCCAAAGAGTTATGTACTTGGATTGAAGGAATAAATATTTTTGGCAATGTCAACTCCATGTATAGGCAATATTTCCCCTTGTGTACTCTTGGTTTGGCTTGAGAATTGGCATGAGAATGGTGAATCTCCTTATGTATTTTGGCAGAGTAAGTTTAGGTTCAAGAATATTATCTATAATGGATGGGAGACCTTCAATTTATAGACTTGTTAAATCAGTGAGAACCATCCATCTTAATATCCAAATGGATGGCTAGGAATGAGTCCTTAACATCATCAATGTTGGAGGTTGGAAATTTAAAAGGGTCCATTTAATGAAATTTGGAGTGTGAAAGATATTTAGAATAAAATTTAAACCATGACCCATTTTAGAGTGTGGAAGAAGGTTTAATAGAGTGTAATAAATTTCTTTCACTCCTTTTCTTTCCCATTGACTTTCCAATGTGATGTCACAAGATGAGGCAATAAAAGGATTTTTTATTTTAGATACTAGAACTTTCTAAAAATCCATGGAATTTTGAATTAGAGGATGTTTAGATTAATTATTTATTTAATGAATTAACCATTATAGGAATATAGCATTTTCAATTTCATTTTTCCAATTAAATGTTCTTTTAGTTACACTGAGAAAACACTTGTAGAGGGTCAAGTTAATTTGGGGTGCACCCTATAAAATTATTGTTGCATTATGGAGCATTGCCCCAATTAAGAATGTGTTGTCAATTTTTGATTAAATTGGTAGTTACATGGGTAAATTATATAAATTAATGATTTATGATTAAATTTACATGTGATTACAAAAAATCATTTTAATTTTGGTTTAGACATGGAAATGGTGAAAAAGGAGTGTCTACATTTCACCCCAGTTTGAGAAGGCATTGCGAGACAAAAGGAAAAACAATAGTTTTTCTAATAATGAAAAAGCCAAAAAAGATATATGAAAAATTAGATGAATAAATAATTAATCACCCATGATGCCCCATTAAGAGGGAATACAGGGATGAAAGACACAGGTGGGATCTCAAAAAAGAGAGGAAGAAGCAAGAATAAGAGTGAGATTAGCCCATAAATGAGATTAATCTAAATGAACCAATGCTTTCACTCTTTAATTTCCAATGTTTGAGAATTATATAATTGAATCATACCCAAGGTTAGGGGAAATGGGTAGGATGCATCCCATGATAAGCAACACACTTTGGATTTCCCCAAACATGGTGAAATCTATGGGATTAGGGAAATGATCTATCCTAAAACAAGAAACACACTTTTATTTTACTCAAACAATATGAAATCTAAGAGCTTGGAATTAGATTAAATGTTCAATGATGGAATTTACCCAAAGAGTGGAAATTGATTGACTAATGATTTACCCCAGTAAGGTGGGTTTGACATTGATTAAATGATTTTTCATACTAGGGAAAATTTTAAGATTAATCAGTCTAATTAATTGGTTGATTGATTGGAAATAATATCTCAAAGATTTACTCTATTATATAAATTAAAGATGAGATAAATGACATAAACATAGGTGAGATGGTATAATGAATTTTCAAAGATGAATAAGCCATAAAAAAATAAACACATGAGAATGCTCATAGATAAAGAAATAAATGATTAGAAGAACATAATAATGGTTGAATAATAATGAGATAATAGTGGAAAAGCTGACCTTAGAAACTAAATATAACTATGTGCTACCTAATGAATCCAAGGAAAATGAGGTTAGCTTCTCTTTGATAGTCTAGATAAACAAAACAAAAAAAATAAAGCTATTTTTATAAGCCTAGGATCTAGGTGGAGCTAAATAATAAATAAATACAAAAACTATAATATAAATGAACACTTTTACCTTCCTTGCAAGTTTGGAGATCTTGTTGGAATGAGGTTGTGCTTGAGCTTAGATTGTGAACAATAGTTATTTGTCAATGGTGTGCTAGAATAATTTCCCTTTGTCCACTTGGTCTATGGCCTTAGAAAGAGATCTTGTTTTAAACTTCTCTATGATTAATTTAGCATTATAAAAATGCACAAAAAAACTTATTGGAAGTGAGTGTGAAGCCTTGTATTTATAGGCTTTGGACTAACCCCAAACTATGTGTAGTTAGTGTTGACCTTCTTATGCCCAACAGGCCAAAATCGGTCCCCTTCTTCCCCTACTGTTCTAGGCCAATTCTTTTTTTTTGATTTTGCACAAGTCCAAGAATTTCTACAGACTCTGTAGGTACATTTCTATGGACTCTGTAGGTGTTTTTCTACCATTTCTATAGGGCATGGATTTTCTATGGACTTTGTAGGTTAGTCTTTTGGCGCGTGAAGAATTAGTTCAGAGAGTGATGGGTTTTACAAGGATTCTTCAGGCTCTTGTCTAAATAAATTCACAAGGAAGGTTGGAATCTTTGAACCATTGAACAATTGAACTAGTTCAATGCCTTGGTTCAATCGGCAAGTTCATTGCTTCAGTTCAAAGCCTTGGTTTAATCGATAAGTTCATTAGCCTTGGTTCATCGCTTTGGTTCAACAGCCAAGTTCAATAGTTTTAGTTCAACGCTTCGATTCATCAGTTGATTCAATCAATTGGTTCAAAGCCTTGGTTCAATTAGCAAGTTCAATCACTTGGTTCAATGCCTTGGTTCATCGTAGAAGGTTTAAAGGGGCTTGGTTTTAATCGGCAAAGTTAAACAAATGGCACAAAGCATTGAACCATTGAAATTTTTTGGATTCAAGCATTTGGTTCAAGTGACAGGTTCAAAGGCTCAGTTTAATGAATGAGTGGTGCATAGTGTTGAACCATTAAACTATTGAACTGTTGAACCATTTTTGGTTCAATCGATCGATTCAATGGCTTAGTTTAAGGGAGCATCCTAAAGCCAAAAGATGAGTGCCCTTACAGAGGGCAATTATAGGTTCAAAAGCCCTTATAGAGGGTAGGGAGCACTTCAAAGGTAGCCAAAGGATTTCAAGAAACATGCAAAAAGTCTTAAGGTTTTGAATTCTTTCAGACTTTTATCTGAAGGAATTCCTTCAGACAAAAAGTTTGAAGGAATTCAAAGGAAGGCTGCCAACACAAAGAAAGGATCCAAGGAAATCAAAGTGGCCAATTCTCATAGACTTTTTGTATACAGGAAAAAGCCCACAGTAAAGGCCCACAGAAAAGGCTGAAGAGACAAAGGCCGTTAAAGGGTAGGTGCCCTTGCGGGGGGCTCTCAGCTGGCCAAATGAAGGGCATCTCTCCAGAGCTGAAGGGACACTTCCCCTCTTAGAGGGTCCAAAATAGAGGGAGAGTCAAAGGAAAAGGCTTGAAGGAATTTTCCAAGGATGATGATGTCTTGAAAGCTATCAAATTTAAGAAAATAGATTAGCCATTATTTTTCAAATGGTGACAGGTCCATGAACGTCATTTTTATGACAAGGAAGTAGCTATTTGAGTGCCAACAAAGAGCCTAGAGAATAAAGAGAAAAAAGTGCCAAGTGTAGGAGCAGGCAGATAGTCCAAGTGGTGAAGGGAGGTGTTGATTCAAGAAGTTACTCTAGAAAGTGATATAGTGTCTATGAATTGATCATTAATAGGCACAAATAGCTAAATGTGCAACCCATTTTTCTTCATTTCACATTAATGAGAAAATAATCCACGTAATCACCTTGAAGGAGCGGTCTTGCAAGTAGACAAATGGCGCTGCTCATAATTTCTCATATGATGTTTAAGCAGCTTGCTCTTCCCAATGATCAGAGCACACATGGGTCATTTGTAAAAAGGGTGCCAAAAGGCCTCCTTCCTTCCTCTATATATTGGAGAATTGTTATTTGGAAAAGGATCTTTCACATTTGTAAGGTGAAGTCCTGGTAAATTTTCACCTAAAATCAATGAATGCATTTTTACCTCTATTTTGGTACCATTCTTGCAAGTGACAAGAAGAGCTATGCCTGGAAGCACAGAGACAGAAAGAATCTACTATATAGTGTGTCCCTTTCACAACACCTATGGTGAGTCTCTATTTTCTGTGTGTTCCATTAAAGCCTCCCTGTTAAACTTCCTGTAGTCTTGTCCATTTACCAGATGAAGTGTACGTATGTGTTTGTATAATTTAGAGTGTGAGTGTGAGTAGGTTGAATCATTTGGTGCATCACCTCTTTTAGAGTGGTTTTGTTTTCCTGTAATCCTTCTCCCTTTTCAACCCCCTATTATATATCTATATACATGTTTTAGCACTTATTGGAACAACTTAGATGCATCAAAGGGAGCTAGCCCTTACCTTTTGCCAGTCCCATAGGTGAGAGGGGAGTTTCCATTTTGACATGTGGAAGGTAGGAACTCAGCCTCCTGCCCTAAGTGCAATCCATTACATCAACAAATTTTGGCACCCCCCACGGGACTCAATTTTTTACACTCAATAAAGTTTTAGGATTGATGCTAGTCCTGTTACAACAAACCAATCATTTTCAGCATCTAGCAACTCCACTGGTAAGAGCTTCATTTTTCTAATCAAAGACTAGTTTGACCTCCTATGCCTAAAATCACCACGTGGTCTACTGCCAAGGGTGTTCCTTTTGAAGTCATTGATTACCTTTAAACTTAGCAAAGAGATTGAGGTTTGAGAGGTCCCATCCTGATTTAACAAACCACTTTCCCAAACCTGCTATAAAGAACACATATGTAACAAGGCCGCAGTTACATCCTATCATAGCTATGGCACTTCCCTTTATGAATTTTCATGGTTAGAGTCCTTTGAATCTCCAAAATTATGACCCAATTCTAGGAGCAACCCTCAAAAGTGTGCCTTCCTTTGATGGAGAGGGGCCCATTACAGTCATTAAACACATCAAAAATATTGCTAACCTCTGCAATATTCACAATGTCACTAAGGAAAATATTGTAATCAGATTACTGCCATTGTCTCTCAAGGGCAAAGCTCTTGACTGGTATGGGATTTTGACTATAAATTCAATCAGTTCCTAGAATGAACTAGGCACTCACTTGACAGACCATTTTGGGGAAAAGAGTGATCACCTCTCACTTGCTGAGTAGCTGACTACCATGAAAAGAGCCCCACATGAATACAAGCAAGATTTCAATGCTCAGTTTCAGAAGACATGGGATAAAATCCCCATTCTGGGAAAACCTACTCCTAGCTATGCTTTCCTATATTACTTAAGATCATTAAATAGTGATATCACTATTATGATACAATCCATGGGAGGACATGTGCTGCCTGCCACCTATGACATAGATATAGTAGCTTAAAATTACTTAGTATAGGCTAGGAAGATAGCTCCTAGACCCCATATACCACTTTTCCTTGAAATTCTACCTCTAATCCAGGCCACTGCTCCCACCTTAGCTCTTTTGCCTAGCATAGAAAATCCAACTGCTACTCCATCCAATGAAATTAATAAAGTTAAGAGTCTATTGCAAAGTATGTCAAATGAACTTGTGGCTCTTAAAAGGCAGCAAGGTCAAAGCAACTGACCAAACCAAGGATACCAATAGTATGGTCAAGCTCCTAGACCCCATTTCCAAAATTACAATCAAGGACAAGGTCAACTTACTCAGACCAGACCCTTTCAAGGCTATAACCTAGGCGCCCCTTCATCATCTAAGGTTATGGTGCCCGTTTAAAACAATCTAGTGTAAGAACAACTGAGTTGTTCAACCATGGGATACGGTCAAGAGCAGGCTATTTGTATAAATGAAATGATGGGTTATTGCCCAAATGTGCAAGAAAATTAGGCACCTACCCATTCCCAAGTTTTTGAGGCTCCAATGTAACCCAGCATGAGTAACAGTCAGACCTAGCCTAATTCTACCCTCATGAACCATCTGGAAGGAGAATTCTATTCAGTTGATTATGTGGGTGCTACAGACAATCAAGCTACTTGTGTTGCAACCAACACAAGATTAAAAAGGAGAGTAATGGAAGAAGCTCAGGCTATTGTCCAAACATCAACAACACTTGCTTCATTACATGCAAATCAAAAAGTCCAAAGTTTTAGACCGTCGATTGTACCTTCAGCTCATCGGCCTACACCTTAGGCTATAAATAATTCTAAAGAAATTTTGAAGGAAGGCAACCCTTGAGTCAACGTGGTTGACTAGATGAAGAAGATGTACATGAACATCTCCTTATGGGATTCATTATCAATACCAGGGTAGAAAGACATGCTGCAAAAGGAATTGCATGAGCTAGATGAATGCGTTGTCCCACCAAAAGCTGATAACATTTTAATGATGAATGGACAGCCTTTCACCTTAGGTTAGATCTAGAAGGAAGAAAAGGTTCCTCCTTTTTATGTGTCCTTGGTCATAGGAGATTTCTTAGTGCATAATTTCAATATTGATAATGGAGCAAGCACCTCGGTGATGCCCAAATGCATAGCCGAAAAGCTGGGCTTGAAATATGAAGAAATGACCAAGGGAGTCCTATAGTTGGATGGAACCCCAACAAAGACAATTGGGGTGGTTAGAGGTTTGAGCTTGACATTGCATGCTTGCCTAACTTTCTTAGTTCCTCATGACGTGGTAGTGGCGGATGTCCCTCCTTACTTTGCCATCTACTTATCTAGGGATTTTACATCCAAGATAGGCGGCTACTTAGCAACAAATTGGTCTTATCTAGTTTTTAGAACCAAGTATGGGACTAAATTCAAGATTAAATCTGAACCACTCCATAGAGATCATTTGGAACCTTACTCCCTTAAGGCAGCAAATGTCAGCTATGCCATCATTGACCAAGAAGAGTTACAAGTAGACTAGTCTCCATCCTCTGCCCTTGAAGGAGTTGCAGACCTACTCTTAGATGAATGAGGAAGTGACAACTTTGAGCATGATCCTTACAAATTCATAGAGGAGGTGGGCCTCAAAATTTATTGCATGCATGAAGAAGGTAATTTTATACCAAATATGATGAAAGCCAGCTAGGAAAGCTCAGGTCTATGGTAGTAGTTCTTTGATGGTTCAAAAAGTAAGTTGGGAGCTGGTGGTGGAGCGGTGTTGGTCTTTCCTTAAAAAGAGAGGTATTTTTCAACCTTTCATTTCCAATTTTATTGCACATGCAATATTTTAGAATATGAATCCCTCATCCATAGTTTGGAGTGGGTGAGGAAAAGAGGAATCAAAGAGCTGTAAGTGTTTAGTGACAGTGAGTTGATTGTCAACCAGGTAAGAGACCAAAATTTGATGAAGAATTCTCTACTGAAGTCCTACAAACATAGGGTATGGGACTTAGTGGAAAATTTCTTTGCTTTCAATATTACCTCCATTCCTAGAGAATGGAACAAACAAGTAAATAAGATGGCAATAGTTGGTGCCCAGTTTGATATTCCTCACGAAATAGGTTGAGACCACAGCTCACATCACTTGAAAGTAGTGATCCGGCCCTCTGTACCTGACAACATCACCAACTAGCAGGTTTTCAATAGTGATCAGCAAATAACACTCTTCTTACAAGAATAAGTGGAATTCACTACAACAAACTAGGCAAAGCTATAACAACAATATGGCAACCAAATTGTTCAGCTGAAGAACAATAAGCTCCCCAAAGGTTTGGTCATTCTAGAGAGTATCTTCAATGGAGATGACCAATTGAGAAGTGATAAGGTATGCATTGAAACAAAGGAGGAACACCATAAGAAGGTGGAAATATTCAAGGACAAGCTGCTTACACTTGGGAAAGTGTGCACAGACCATGAAAGGTAGGCCTTCATCTTATTGTGCCAAGAATTTGCTGATATCTTCGCTAGGGAGTATAGTGATTTGAAGGGTTTTGACCCAACTTGGCCCAACACACCATTGAGCTAGAAGAAGGTGCCAAGCCAATCAAGTAGAAGCAAAGGCCTATCAACCCAATGATTGAACCTCTCATGTGGAAGGAACTCACCAAGTTGATTGAGTCTAAGATAATATTTCCAATCAAACACTCTTATTGGCTAGCCAATCTTGTTCCTATTCAGAAAAAAGAATGGGGAGATCAGATTATGCATTGATTTTAGAGACCTTAATAGAGTCTCTTTGAAAGACCATTATCCTCTCCCAAGCATGGAGTAGATCCTTTAGATGATGACAGGTAGTGAACATTTATCCCTCCTGGATGGGTATTCAGGATATAACCAAATTTTGGTGCAAGATTGTGACCAGCACAAGACAGCCTTCACAACCAAGTGGGGAATGTTTGCTTATAGGAAAATGCCTTTCAGACTGTCTAATTCTGGTGCCACCTTCTAATGAGCTATGGACATGGCCTTTCAAGGCCTGATAAATGAGACTGTGCTAGTATATCTTGATGATGTGACAATTTTCTCCAAGGAAGTGAGCCAACACATGAAACACCTAAGGAAAATATTTGAAAGGTGTAAAGAGTTTAGTATATCTCTCAATCCTAAGAAATGCATGTTCACTATCCACAAGGGAAAGCTCCTTGGTCACATTGTTTCTTCAGGGGGCTTGACCATTGATCCAGAGAGAGTTTGCTCCATTTTGAAGCTATCCTTGCCTAAGCACAAGAAAGGCCTGCAAAGCTTCTTTGGCAAGATAAATTTCATACATAGATTTATCCCAAATTTTATGGAGATGGTCAAGCCTTTGACCTCTATGCTGAGGAAGGGTGAAGAGTTCACATGGATAACACGAAGAAAGGACAACTTTGAGGAAATCAAGCAGGCCATAGCCCTAGCTCCCACTTTGATTAGCCTTGACTTCCCCAAAGATTTCAACCTTTACACCTTCAGTAATGAAGAGGTAATCTCTGCCATGCTTACCCAAGAAAGTGATGATAACCTTGAGCAACCAATTGCATTTTTTAGCCAAGGTCTAGAAGGTTTTGAAGTCAGATACACATATGTGGAAAAGAAAGTCTTGGTAGTCATACGGAGTCTGAAGAAATTTAGACACATGCTGTCTAATAGTAGAATCCACCTCATGGTTCCACATCTTGGCATTAAAGATTTCTTGATCAATCAAGACCTAAATGAGAAGAGAGCAGGGTGGATCACTAAGGTGATGGAATATGATGTAGATATCAAGATCACCAACCTGGTAAGAGGTAGAGGCCTATGTGAACACCTTGCTATAGACTTTAAGTAGTAAAAGGAGGACAATCTGCTAATCCATGATGCAACTACAACAAAAGAACTAGCTGTCATGAAGGATTAGACAATAGATGTGAGGCATTTCCTTTTAACCGGTGAGTGCCTGCACTCACTTGATAGGACCAAGAGAAGGTATTTCAGACTCCAATGTCTCCTTTATGCCCTGATTGATGGAGTGTTGTTCAAAAGGGATCTCTCAAGAGTCTTTTTAAGATGCTTGGACTCAAGTCAAGCTGACAAAGTGTTGTTTGAGTTCCATGATGGACCAGTTGGTAGTCATTTTGCTCCTAGGGCTACTGTAACAAGAATAATGAGAGCTAGTTATTTCTAGCCTACTCTTTTCAAGGACACCCACACCTGGGTGTGAAAGTGCCAAAAGTGCATGATTTTTGATGGGAAGCAATGATTGGCTATCATGCCTTTACAACCTATTTAGGTGGAGTATCCATTCATGTAATGGGGTCTAGACTTCATAGGGATGATTAATCTTCCCTCCAGTGCTAGACACAAATGGGTCTTGATGGCCATGGATTATTTCACAAGATGGGTAGAGGCTGTTGCTCTGAAGGAGGCCAATGAAAGTGTGGTCCTAGATTTTTATGAGGACCTGGTGGTAAGGTTTGGGGTTCTAGAAACCATAATCTTAGATAATGCATTAGCTTTTTTGGGAACCAAAATAAGTGAATGGGCACTAGGATATGGTATATATCTCAGCACTTCATCTAATTACTACCCATAGGGGAATGGACTGGTTGAGTCTACAAATAAGAACCTAATCAGGATCATCAAGTGAACCATGGAAGAAAATTAGAGGACTTGGCATGCCAAGTTGAAAATAGCCCTGTAGGCAGCTATGGTCACCCCAAAGAGGGCAATTAGCAACTTGACATACACGCTCATCTATGGAAGGGAAGCTAGGCTCCCCATTTCACTCAAGTTTCCAGCCTTAAACCTCACTCACCAGCTACAATTAGAAGAAGGAAATAGCATGGAGGTTAGGCTATGCAAGCTGATGGAACTCCAAGAGACAAGGGAATAGGCTATGGCTTCTATGACTAGCTACCAACAACAAATGAAGAGACACTTCGACAAGAAATCTTCATCAAAAGGTTTCTCTGAAGGAGACATTGTTTTGAAATGGGATGAGGACCAAGATAAGCCTAGAAAGTATGCAAATTTTGATGCCCTATGGAGTGTCCCATACGTAATCACTTAGTGCAAGTAGCATAATGCATTCCAACTCTCCATGTTGGATGGTGAAGAACTGTATATCCCAGTTAATGGGATACATCTTAAACACTACCACTAAGTCCCTTTTTATCATGTATATATTTCCCTTACTTTTTTCCTATTTTCCTTAAGTTATTTTTGCACATGTTAGTAGTTTTCTTAGCTTTGTGTGTGTTTTAGTTTCCTTTTGAGGTAAATCTTTGTGATTGATTCTAGATTTTTTATTAGAGCTATTGCTGATCTTTAAGTTACAATCTGACTCTGTGCCTAATGGATTTGAGGCAACTAGCTTCTAAGCATAGCAGGCATACTTCCCCTAGGAGTCACCAATTTATTGACCATTTTTTGCCTAACAGGCCAAAATTGGTCCCCTTCTTACCCTATTGTTCTAGACTAATTATTTTTTTTAATTTTGCACAAGTCCAAGAATTTTTATGGACTTTGTAGGTCCATTTCTACCATTTTTGTATGGCATGGATTTTCTACGGACTTTGTAGGTTAGTATTTTGGCACATGAAGAATTAATTTAGAGAGTGTTGGGTTTTACAAGGCTTCTTTAGGCTCTTGTTTGAATAAATTCACAAGGAAGGTTGTCATCTTTGAACCATTAAACCATTGAACTGGTTCAATGCGTTGGTTCAATGCCTTGGTTCAATCGACAAGTTCATCACTTCAACTCAAAGCCTTGGTTCAATCGGCAAGTTCATCAGCCTTAGTTCATTTCTTGGTTCATCAATTTGGTTCAACAACCAAGTTTAATAGTTTTAGTTCAATGCCTCAGTTCATTGCTTGGTTTAATCACTTGGTTTAAAGCCTTGGTTTAATCAGCAAGTTCAATCACTTGGTTCAATGCCTTGGATCATTGTGGAAGGTTCAAAGGGGCTTGGTTTTAATCAACAAAGTTTAACAAATGGCACAAAGCATTGAACCATTAAACCATTTAAGCATTGAACCTTTTTAGGTTCAAGCATTTGGTTCAAGCAGCAAGTTTGAAGGCTCGGTTCAATGAATGAGTGGTGCGCAGTGTTAAACCATTGAACCATTTTTGGTTCAATCGGTCAGTTCAACGACTTGGTTTAAGGGAGCATCCTAAAGCCAAAAGACGAGTGCCCTTGCAAAGGGTAGTTTTAGGTTTAAAAGCCCTTATGGAGGGCAGGGAGCACTTTGAAGGCAGCCAAAGGATTTCAAGAAATGCATAGAAAGTCTTAAGGTTTTGAATTCTTTTAGACTTTTGTCTAAAGGAATTCCTTTAGACAAAAAGTCCAAAGGAATTTAGAGGAAGGCCACCAGCATGAAGAAAGGACATGAGGAAATCAAAGCAGCCAATTCTCATGGAATTTTTGTCCATGGGAAAAAGCTTGCAATAAAGGCCCACAAAAAATACCGAAGAGACAAAAGGTCACCGAAGGGTAGGTTCCCTTATGGGGGGCTCTCGGCCAGCCAAATGAAGGGCATCTCTCCAGAGCCAAAGGGACACTTCCCCTCTGAGAGGGTCTGAAATAGAGGGTGAGTCAAACGAAAAGGCCTGAAGGAATTTTCCAAGGACGGTGACATCTCAGAAGTCATCAATTTTAAGAAAATAGATTAGCCATTGTTTTTCAAATGGTGACGGGTCTGTGAACATCATTTTTACGATAGGGAAGTAGCCAGTTGAGCTCCAACAAAGAGCCCAAAGAATAAAGAGAGAAAAGTGCCAAGTGTAGGAGTAGGTAGATAGTCCAAGTGGTGAAGGGAGGCACTGATTCAAGAATTTACTCCAGTAGGTGATACAGTGTCTATGAATTGATCATTAAGAGGCACACATGGCTAACTATGCAACCCATTTTTCTTCATTTCACATTAATGAGTAGACAAGCCATGTAATCACCTTGAAGGAGTGGTCTTGAAAGCAAACAAATGATGTGGCTCATAATTTCTCATATGATGTTTAAGCAGCTTGCTCTTCCCAATGATTGGAGTGCACATGGGTCATTTGTAAAAAGGGCACTAAAAGGCCTCCTTCCTTCCTCAATATATTAGAGACTTGTCATTTGGAAAAGGATCTTTCACATTTATAAGGTGAAGCCCTAGCAAATTTTCACCTAAAATCAATAAATGCATTTTTACCTCTATTCTGGTGCCATTCTTGCAGGTGACAAGAAGAGCTATGCCTGGAAGCGTAGAGACATAAAGAGTCTACTATACAATGTGTCCCTTTCATAGCACCTATGGTGAGTCTCTATTTTCTATGTGTTCCATTAAAGCCTCCCTGTTAAACTTCCTACAGTCTTGTCCATTTACCAGTTGATGTGTATGTATGTGTTTATATGATTCAGAGTGTGAGTGTGAGTAGGTTGAATCATTTGATGCATCACCTCTTTTAGAGTAGTTTTATTTTCCTGTAATCCTTCTCCCTTTTTAACCCCCCCACCCATTATATATCTATATACATGTTTTAACACTTATTGGAACAACTCAGATACATCAAAGGGAGCTAGCCCTTACCTAGAGACTCTCCCCTCCAGCTTCACCAGTCCCATAGGTGAGAGGGGAGTTTCCATTTTGACATGTGGAAGGCAGGAACTCAGCCTCCTACCCCAGGTGTAATCCACTGCATCAACAATTAGGTCTAGGTTAACCCTGAGTCAACCTTGGGAGTCCAAATGTAATAAATAAGGTCATTAATTATGCATTTATAGAGGAATGGCTCAACATTTCTAATTTTTATGAAATTTATGTTGATATTTTTCTATTTTTGACTTTGAGGATGATGATGTCATCATGATCTCATTTCCTTGATATTTGTTAAATTTTGATTTTTGGATTTGTTTTTCACTAATTCAACATGGAATAGTTACTTAAGCATTTAATTTTATTTACTTGATTAATTAATTTTGCTTAGTATTTTTATCATTTCAAGAATTGGATTAAGTTCCCCACTTAATAGGTTGAAAGTGTCAGTTTGCTTGGATATAACCTGACTAGAGATGAATATGCAGAAAGTTTTTATTGAATACAAGATAAAACCCCAATTAGGGATGCCTCAAGATGATTATAAGCATTAAAATTATATGTGTAGATGACATTAGGATGTTTAGGTAATTTATAAGCTTAATTTACATTGTTTTCTATAAACTGGTCTAATATCTAGTTTAGACACAGATGTAGTCAAAATAGATTGTTTATATTTTGCCCTTATTTGAGTAGGTGTTACAAGACACAAACATAGTAACATCTTCTCAAATAATGAAGAAGTCATTGGTTCCTTGAATAATACCATAGAGGGTGATTGATGATCATTATATTTACCCTTGAGGGAGGGAATGACAAATGATGTCATCGAATGAGCCCTCATAAAGAGGAAAAATGACATGATCTAGTGGTAATGGGGGTGGAAATATTGATTTTCCCAAAAGTGGTTATAATAAAAAACATAGTGATTTACTTCAATAGAGTGGATTGATGATAAAATTGATTTTGCCCCAATAAGGTAAGATAAGGTAGTAATCAGTCAAAAATAATTTATCATGTTTAGGAAAATTAGCAAATGGATCTCATGAAATAAATATATAAATAGATTTAGGATGAGCTAACATAGAATAATAACATGAATCTATAAAAATGATTAGTATGAAGATGAACATTCAAACTAGCATGAGATAGGTCTAATAACATTGTTATATGGGCCTCTAAAAGGCCCAATAATAGGGTCCGATAAAACAATAGTGACTATAAATTTGAATGACATGTAAAATAGACCATAAAGTCAAAAAAATAACTCTTGGAATGAATATAAAGAAACCTTAGGCCTTAGGGGGTGAAAAATTAATTTTACATGCTATATAATCACCCCTTGGGGTGAAATTTTTTCTTTTTCACCCTAACCTATTGAAAATTTAGATCTTTGACCCTATGGATAAAAATGGCTTGTGAACAAACACAGAGACATGTGAGTGACTAGGTGAGAGAAAATAGTAAATCATCACATGATAGGCAACTAGTAAGTGTACTCACTTGAAATTTTTGGTTCATTTATGGCATATTTATATCTAGTTTTAGGGCATGGATTAGTGAAATCAATGTTTTTGTGATAAGGAAAATGAATTTGTAGAGAACTTCATACGAATTCATCATTTTAAACAAAATGATGTCATCACTAAAAATAATGAAAAATGTCTAATTGTTGATTTCACCCAAGTCATGTGAAGTTTCCATTTTTGTAAAAAATGAAAATGGTGATTTCACCTAAAAAGGGTAGAAAACATCAAAATAATGACTTTATCATTTGGGAAAATGGTGACTTTACCCTAAAAGGTAAAATTCATAGTTCAAAGGACCCAAAATGGGTCTAACCTCTAGGAGAGGGGGAAAAATAATGTCTAGGGCATGAACTAGGTCTAGTAAGATAGGTATTTGCTAGAAAACAACATAGATATAACTTGCTGCTAATATATCTATGGTTGTAGGAGTGACTAAAGGTAATGATAGCATATGAGTGACACTCACACTACCTATGGACATAATACATCTAGAAAATAGAGATGGCTGGGTTATTAGAGTTAGTGAGTCTATTAGAGGTGGTATAGATGCCTTTTATCTAAGTAGATCAAGAATACTTGAGTGCACTAGCCGAATGATGACACTTTGAGAGTTCCACATTTTATATTCCTATGGGAGATTCCACAAAGACACTTGAGGATACCTATTTTATCTTTAAGATACCTATGAGAGGATGGAGGCTATTTTAAACAACCCCAGTAAAATAATGGGAGGTATTAGATGATTTGACTAGTTATAGAGACATTACCATGAAACATGGGAAGGAATACATTGAATTACTAGAGTCTTATATATATATTCAACCAGATGGCCTAGCACTTGAGGAGTTGACACCTCCAACATAAGTATATAGAGAGGTTGTTCTCATGGTAATTATTAATGACATATTACTACCTAAAAAGAGGGGATAGTTTTTACATATGGAGTTAGGTAGAATTATTAGGTGTATGATTTATGATAACACTAGATTTACTTGTAGGTCAACAAAAATGGCTTATCTTTATAGGGAATTGTACATGGTGGCCTATCAAGGAGTCCAAAGTATTAGGGAAGAGACAATACTCCAAGTGTGGGGATAGAACACATAGTAATGGATTAACTAGTTTGGAATATGGAGGTGTGAGACCCATAATATCCAGTAGCATATAGATAGGTACAAATAAGTGTAGGGTATAGAGGGTACTATGGGGATATTTAATTCTATTGGTGCATTATGGATGATTTAACTTTAGAGTTATTCAATTGGTAACCCTATTTGACCTTATAGATAGACTAGCCATGAGATAGATGGTATACTAGTTTCATGATTACTAGGTTATTCTTGATTGGGTAAAAGATGCATATTATCAAAGAGTACAAGCTTGATTAGGTATGGTGTTTCCTAGGTGGTTTACACATAGCTATCATAAGAGTATTTAAGTGACACTTGTGATTACTAGGAGGGTGACAGTGTTTAGCTATGGAGGATTTGAATAGACTTCATGGGATTATGTAGGAGGTATATAAAATGCTAGTGTGACATAGGCTTATGTATTATGGTGGGCATAGGTTTATCCATTGAGATTGATAACACTAGCATAGGTACTAGGACATGTTGGATAGGATCTAGCTAGATAAGGACTAGATGATTAGGGTGAGGATGGTATTGATATGTAGGTGGAGGTAGAGGAGAGTGAGGATATAGTTGAGGTAGAGGATATTATGATAGAGGTATAGGATGTGGAGGATCAGGGTGGCCAAAGATAAAATGATTAGATGTATATGGATTAGAGCATGGACCAGGGTACTGAGCATCTTGGTAATAAGGATACCAAGAGGAGAATTGTTGATATAGATCTTAGTGAGGTAGGTACTTTAGGGACTCAGTCAAATCTAGGTCAAATAAATCCATTAAACTTGAGAGTTTATTATGCTGGAGGAGATCACTTCATGGGCAGGTGAGATTAAGGGCCTAGAGAGGAGGGTGGGTAAACTATAGGTGAAAATTACTCTCATGGATAATGATATGACTCTCCCTTAGTCACATATTAGCTAATTATAGGTAAAGGGGACATAAATTATACATGTATAGGTCAATTATAGGCTACTCAAAATTAGGCCTTATCTAAGAGAGATCAGAACATAATAGAGAGAGATCAAGTTAGAGCTGTTGTGTTGTGGATTATATGGGAGTGAGATGAGGCTCACTGAACTAGAAAATAGGTAGTGTTTTCTCAAATGGTACTTGAGATCCTTCAAGATAAGGATGAGGCCTCTTAATATTAGTGACAATATGAGAATAGGGTGCCATTAGATCAATAGATAACCACTTTTAAGGTATGGGAGGCACAAAAGGATGACATTAGGTCCTCATAATCTATGACATAGACAGATGACATAGGTGCCTTAGGATAATTAGTACATTATCCATGACCACTACCACCACCTACTATAGGAAAAAGAGATTCACATAGTCATATTTGATCTTGTATAGCTATTTGGCATACTTTTATTTTGGCATAATGACATGTATATTATTATGATATATATGATATTCATTTTTATGATGTATATGACATTCATTATTGGTCTACAACCTTGTACATGAACGGTTATTCTTGTGATATGTATGTAATGATCTTTTCCTACTTTATCATGATATATGATGATGTTGTCTTAGCGATGTTGTACTTCCATTTAAACATGTTTGTGGGCTTTCATTTTTCATCATCGCATGTTATGGCATGTTGAAATGTATGTATTTTCTCATGTTTATGACTTATGATATATGATTATTTAGAGATGCACATCTTCATTATATCAAATCATAGTCATTATGATTTGGTTATTATGGGCTTGGATTTTTTTGGAAAAAATGGCCATTATGAATAAAGTAAAATATCATGGAACAATTGTTTTAAGATATATTAGTCTAATTTTTATTTTAGCTTGTGAAACTATGTATCATAGTTATAAATAACCATAATAACACTATGTATCTTAAGCATGTAAAACCTAATTTAAATTCAATTATTAATAACTTAGGCATAACATATGATCGATCAAATCCTAAGTGTAAATATAATTGCAATAAACTAAGTGTAAGAATGAATACAAATATCTACAACTCAAGTACAAGATATAATAAATAAGACTTAAGTGAAAACATAATGTAATAAACATATGGTAACCAACACAAGGAAGGAATAATAAAAAAAGTTAGTCAATAACTAATTAAAATAAATAAACTAATCAAATAAATAAATAAAAATAAATAAGACGAGAAAAGAACTAAAATACTAATGAAAGAAATATTATTAGTCATCAACCAAAAAGAAAATGAAATTAGCAAAAAAATCAAGGAAAAATAACATAAACAAGTAAAACTAAAGTACAAGAAATAAACAATTAATTTATATCAAGAGCAATAAATAATGTAATCTAGGGCATAATAAACAAACAACTAATCTAGTGTAAATAAAATAACTAACCAATCTAAAACAAAATGAACAAATAACTAATCTAACTATTTGTGCACATGTAATAAAAGTGTTTTGCTATATATAAATGGGTGCCCCTAGGCTATAGGGAACAATGGTGAAGGTAGGATGATAAAGGTTGCCCATAGGTTATAGGTAATAATGACTTAGAACTGTCAAGGGGATTAGAAGAATGAGGAAGGGGATGCTCAAGCTATTTCTAAATGCACTAGGCAATTGGAAGTTGCTTACATAGTCCCATGGATACGAGTTCCAACATGGAATTCAAGCTAAATGTAGTTCTCCCAAGATATGGAATATAAGAACATTGATGATAAATAAGATAATTTGCTCATTGAAGAAAGTGGGAATGGGCTCATAAAATGGTGAGAGCATAAAACAAGAGGGGTTGACACTCATGATTATGAAAATGTTAGGCACAATAATTCACAAAATTATGAGAGTGTGGTTGAGGTTAAAACCCCACTAAAATACAAGAAATGAGCACTCACAAATAAACTTGGTTCATAATGTTCACTATGTCTAAGGCTTAAAATGAGAATAAGCTTGCAAAAAAGTGAGAGAATACATAACTCACAAAATGATGAGAGCATGAGAGGTCTATGAATCTCAAAATAGAGAGAGCATAAATAACTCAAAAAATGCCAAGACCATTTGGAGACAAACCTAGAGGGAAGAATGATCTAAGGAAATAGTGAATGAAATCAATCACCAAGACTATTTGAGCTGACTAAAAATGCACTAGCTAATTGGATGATGCCTACATAGTCCCATAGACACAAGGTACAACATGGAATTTAGGCCAAATGTAGTTCTCCTAGAAATGGGATGAAACACTATTGGAAAATGGAATACATAATGGAAATGGTCATGACAAGATTCATGTGAACACTTGAGTTATAATTA
Organism: Torreya grandis; assembly: GCA_037957365.1. Classification (NCBI taxonomy): domain Eukaryota; kingdom Viridiplantae; phylum Streptophyta; class Pinopsida; order Cupressales; family Taxaceae; genus Torreya; species Torreya grandis. The sequence continues at coordinate 2,565,004 of JARHVA010001564.1, read as the reverse complement.
TTGACTAAGAGATGCACATCTTGAATGGCATGAATACAATCTAAATTGCCTAACATTGAAGGTTTATTTAGGAGTGCTATAGAATATATTCATGTTTTTAGTTTTTCTAAGCATCTAAACTCAATGGATAATTATGAGACATAGAATGGGTGAATCATCACAAAATGATGAGAATGTGAGATAAACTAAGGGTGAAATAATGCATCAATTTCAAATGTATAATACACACAAAAGTGACTCATTAAATGATGAGAGCATTATATTAGGTTGATCATAAAATGGTGAGAGCATTAATTAAATTGATTGTAAACTGGTGAGAGTATAGGAACATGGGTGGCTGAGTTAACCTATGAAAACACTTAGCACTACATACATAGTCCAAATGGACCTCAAGTCACTGTAGTTTACCCTACAATGAAGAATCCAACCAAGTAACAACAAGTTCATAAGATAGGCAAATGGAAATTTTTGGAATAATGAAAAAAGTGTATGATAATGCATGGTATAAAAGTTTCTCTTAGGTTATAGGAAACAATGACATAGGTATAATGATCAAGAACTTTAAAAATAATAAAGGATTCAATTGCCAATACCATTATTATACTACCCCAAGATGCCATCATTGATCGAAAGGTCTTTGAAAGTTTCAAATCTAAATCTTCTATTTTAGTTATATCATAATACGACCACTGAAGGTATGTGAAGTACCAATGTATCAAAACCAAGATCAAAAAGACTATAATGGAGATAAAACATATTTTGGCTGATAGGGAAGGGTATGGAAAGAACAATATATGGTACAATATAAGAAAGGTGATGTTATATTACAACTTAAATGATCCTATCGGAAAATACCTCATGTCTCTCAAGTGAAAAAGTACTTGAAATCTATTATGTTCATTTGTTCATCAAGTTCATCTCCTTTTAGCATAACTAACCCATATACTCTAGAGCCATAGTTATCAACAATCACATATGGTCCTATCCAATTGGGCTTGAACTTATCTTTTTTATTTTTCTCAATAGTGTTGTTATTTTGGTTTTATTTGAGTAAAATATCATAAATATTCAACTCTTTATGATTCACATACCTATTATACTAACCATGTAACTGGTTCTGGTATGCTTGAAGGTTATTCAATTGGGTTTGAACTTATCTTTTTTATATTTCTTGATAGTGTTGTTATTTTGGTTTTCTTTGAGTAAAATATCATAAATCTTCAACTCTTTATGATTCACATACCTATTATACTAACCATGTAACTAGTTCTGGTATGCTTGAAGGTTATTCATAGTGGCCATGTATTTTTCATCCAATAGTTCCATCTCTTACAAATGAGCACATCTTTAATCCCCATTATCAAGAATATATTTCAATTAAATGCACATAAAATAGAACTCAACCTTAATGGGAAGAATGGCCTCAAGACCATAAACAAAGGAATATGATGTGGCTTTTGTTGGAGTGAAAAAATTGGTATGGTAGGCCTAAAGGGCACAAAATATTTGAAACTACCAATCATGGCCAACATCATTGATGAACTTCTTAAGAATATTGATAATGGTTTTGTTAGACACCTATGCTTTGGCATTATCGTGTGGGTAATATATAGTATAAAAATGTTATTTAATGTTAAAATTGACACAAAAGGCTTTGACATCCTTGTTTTTAAAAAAACCACCATTATCATATATAATGTTAGATGGGATACCATAATATAAAATGAGATGGTTGAAAATTAATTTAGAAAATTTCTTACCTATTGCAAACACCCTATTTTAATGACATCTATGTCTAAACTATACTTCAGATTGATTTTTACCAACCTATGAAAATTAATCCTAGAAATCATCAAAAAGTTAAAATTCATCCATGCATGGGATATTAGTGCCAAAAATTATGTCAAGGCTTCCTTATTTAGGGTATTACGCTGCATGAAAAGATAACCTATCTTGTATTCAATCCCAATCAAATTATGACCTAGAAAATTGATAAATTGGCCTTTAAATATATTAATGAAAAATAATGAAACAATTCTTAAATACCAAAAACCTAAGTGGATTAATTAAAAAGTAAATTTAGTTAGATACTTAAGTAAAAATTCCAAGTTCAATTAGGGAATTACATTTTACAAAAAAGGAAATTTTCAATAAAGATGAGGTCAAAGTTAAAGTAATTAATAATATCTTTTATAAATGCCCAAAATTCAAAGAAAAGGTTTTAGACACTCAATTTTGGCCACTTTCATGCCTAAGTCAAGATTCAGTTCAATTTATATCACATGACATAATTCAATCTTATAAATCATGTGAATTCCCAAATTCATCTATGTAAGGGAGTTCATTTCCCAAAATTGTGGCGAGGCTTGCTTATTTAGGGTATTACCTTATTTTACCAGTAACCTAGTTTAGTTTCAAACCTAGTCAAATTATGCCCTAATAATTTGATGTTATTATCTTGTGGATATATTAATTTAAAAAATTTAAAATCATTACCAAAATCCAAAAAACACTAAAAAATATTAATTACATTACAAATATTAATTAATTTTCCTGAGCAAAAATTCCAAGTTGAATTAGTGAATTTCATTTATCAAAAAAAGAGTTTTTAACCAATATGAAGTCAAAGGTCAAAGGAGATAATAAAGTTATTTATTAATTCCTAAATATTCCAAAAACATGAGTCACAACCTAACAAATATCTAAAATGAGTTGTCATGCCTAAAAAATATCTGAAACTAAAGTGTCAATATTCTATGAGTGCTTTGATCCAACCCAGGGCTATCTTGACTCAACCTAGGTTATTTTAGACCCAAACAAAGTTATAATTTAACCTAACCTCCCTAAGGTTAGATTTAGTTCTTATATCTATAAATAAAAGTGCCTACACCATATACCAACAAGATTTTTTGTGTAAGATTATTCTACAGGAATGCCTTCAAATCACACATAAAATTTTGTTTGGTACTTAAAATCAACCTAATCACACCTATATTTTAGTATTTTCAAAGTTTTTACAAGTTTAAACAAGATCTAAGAGTCAAAATTTCAATCAAATTTGAGTTGGTGTTATTAAAAATAACACACACTTTAGTTAGAAATCTTAAGATCATTTTCACTTCTTGTTTGTTCATTGTTATTAGTTAGTTTCAAAGTTCATAGATTAGATTATTTATTTGTGATAAATTAAAAAATATTTTATGTATGTTCTCCCCCATCACCTATAGGGAACTCAAGTGACCAAAAGTGTTTGGTTTATTTCCTTATTTATTTAGTCTTGTCAGAAATAATGTCGCATATGCTCTCCCCAAGTTTTGAGTGACCTAGGTGATCTAAAAATGACCTCTAAAATATTTCCATTTTATTTTATTACATTTGGCTTGTGGGTGGGAGCTCATTTATCCCTCACAAGTTATTTATGGTTATTTTGACCTGGGGTTTTTATCTCCCATCACCGTACCAACCCCACTTCATAGTGGGGTATATAAATTGGGCACATGATACTAGAATTGCTAGGGGGCTAAGTGGCTAGCCTCTCTGATCCTAATTAAAAATCATGTCAGATCTTGTTAAAAATTAAAATCCAATAATAATTACATGTATGGAGTCACTATATAAAGGAATAAACCTTTGCATATTAATTTAGTAGGTATGAAACCAATTGATGTGATTGCGCCCTTGTATGAGCCACACTTGGGACCATCTAATGTGTTCAAAACTTATAGATTTTAGTCAAACCCAATTTCCACAAAATTTATTGTCAAATTTAGAGTGATTCTCACTCTCATTTCATTCCACTTACCAATGCTTGAGATATAGAGGGGGCATAAAAACTCTACCTAAATCTATTCTTTGATTTTTGGATTAACATTTAATTCCTCATAAGCATTGGTATATCAGTAGAAGTTTTAACAGAATCTATGCACACCCATTTCAGTTTTAGGGATAGAATAATCCATTAGTGATGTTTATATTTTATTTAATTTACATATGTGTTTGAGACTAAAATTGTTTTTTTATTGTCAATTCAAAACAAGTCCAAAACCATCATGTTATTTTCATACTACTTTAGCTTAAGAGGTGTTACTCTACCTATTTTGTGTCACACTTTTGCCTTAGAGTTTTATTCCAAAAACATTTGTGCTTCAATTGATTAATTGGATCATTTTTATGTTATCCATTTCATTTCAAACATTTTTCTTGGATTTTTTAGTCCAAAATCCATTGTTTATCATTTGTTTGAAGGAGCATTGTTATGGTGCCTAATTTGTTCTAAATTAGTTATCATTTTTAAAACCAAGTTCCAAAACCATTGTTATACCTCTTGTTTAAAATGTGTGGTTATGCTTCCCATTTTGGTCTATCCCTTTTGACTTATAAAATTTGAGTCTTTTTACAATTAAATTTGAAACTCAATCTTCTAAAGTGCAAATTCTAAACTAATCAAGTTTACATCAATCCCCATCTAATTTGGGCTTAATTTTTCTACATTTTATGTTTAGATTGTGTTACTTGGGTTCATTTCCTATTTGATATAAATATACTTTTCTTGGACCTAATGGTTTTTTTTGTCTTATGTCTTGTTTGAGAGCTTTTTGGTGATCTAGGTTGCACTCTTGCAAAGGAAAAGATTTTTCATGTCTACCTCAAACCTATTCCAACATTAGAATGACCTATAGACTGTAGGATGATTAATATGTAAGTCAAACCTCTAGATTTTATGGGTTTATCTCCCCTAATTTGATAATTTAATTCTCTCTTTAATACCTAAACTTACCATAATGAAAATTGGAGAGATGTGAATACTAATTAAAGAACCTACTTTAAGTGGTGATGCACCAATTGATTAAAGATCAACTCATAGTTATATCTTTTGAAACCTAATAATGAAAATAATGTAGATAGTGATTGATAAAACTCATTTATTGTGTTCTAATCATGAATATTTTGTGTGGATGTTGAAGGATTTTGTAACTTGAAGGATTACACCTAGATTTACACAAGATACTAGTGACTTGTGACACTTCAAGAACACTCCTACTTGCTAACACTTCATAAAACTTGTAATAGAATAGTAACTTAAAGTTAGGTGCATGAAAGGACTCAAAAATGACAAATTAATGCATACATTCTACAAAAAAAACTCTTAATAAGCACACTATTATTTAAAAAGAATCTATAAATGTCTTCTATTGATTTAAAAGAGTTACAAGGCAATTTTGGTAAAGATTTTCTACACCTAGCTGAGGGATGATAAAAAAAGATATAAATGCCTAATTAAATATAAATTTTTAAAGAGAATATAAAATATTATAGGCATGGTAGAGGCCAAGGTAGTGTATGGCAGTTACAACTAGCCTGTTCCTCATTCACAAGCATTGGCATGCATTCAATGGGTCCACTTTGGCATTTTAAGAAGATATGGAGGATGTAACTCCCTAATTTTAATTTAATAATTCATTAATGATGATTAAAATAGCATAATATTCCCTCTAATGGAATTTATACAACATAAATGGAGTGTGGATAGGCCTCCAAGAGGTGTTGGGGTAACCTCACTTTAATGTGCATGCAGAATGGTCCTTGAAACTATCTATAACCTATTATAATGGCCTTAATTTTGGGGAATGATAACTTGGTTGATGGTTACCAATGATTCAATATGGTTTATCAATGATACCATTCATTATTTCGTACTAGACACTTCTACTTGCATGATAAGTCGACCTATGTGCTTGTCCTTCAACCTTCTACTCATATTCATTGATTGAATGATCAAATAGTTAAAATAGGATCATAATTAATTTTATAAGACTTATATCATTCTTAGGTTAACCCATCATGTATTTAAATTGAGACATTAATTTTTTTCACCTATAAACATATTAGCCTTGCGTGACTAGGCCATTTGGACTTCTTCACAGATTGGTAGTTTATTTAGAGGTAGTAGAGACACTTTTAGTCAATTCCATGGACCATATTAACATTAAATGAGTAGAATAATTCTTGATATTATCATTTCCATAATTTATAACCTCTAATTAGGCTCTACAACACAAATTATGCCTAAAACCCTATAAACTTACCTTTTCAGGAAGTGTCTGTATAGTTTTTATACCATCAGGAGCCATGGGCATGATCCCCTCTGATCTGGAGACATGATCCAAGCATTAGATAATTAGATATTGATCATTTGAATGAATTTTTATTTAAAAATTCATTTTTAAGTCACTATTAGGGTTTAAGGAAGGGTTAGGAGTGTTTGGGGGTCTTAAGGGTGGTTCATAGAGATCAAAGATTGGATCTCTGAACTCATTGCACCAAACTCAAGACAATATACCTTCCCACCTTCCATTAAGTTTTAGGTTATACATTTATCTTTTTCAATATGTGATAAACACTTAAAATGTTCTTTATGTGAATAATGATGCTTTTGAGCAGGCTCAAGATATTTACAAGAAAAATGGCTAATTTTAGTGATTTTTTGGGGGTTTAAGTTAGTTAAAAGGCCTATAAACATTGTGATAGCCTTCCCCAAGAATATTTAAATCACTCTTACTCCTAAAACTACACTCTTCTTCACCTTTTTTATGACATAGTGATAGTGGGAGTCATATATTGATCTGTTGTAGACATGAATAATGCATATTGGCCTAGAACCTAGGTTTTTAGGGAATTTTTACATCATCCCCAACCTAAACATTACCTTAGGGACCTCAAAAATTAGAAATACTAACTTAATCAAGCCATTTAACCCCATTTGAGTTCATATGCCCTTGAATTCCAACACCTATATTGTTAGGTTGTGGAGTTAAAAGCTTCAACCCTTTACAAACAGTGGAACAGATGGTTTCTGAGATCTAGGAGCACCAGCGTCAGCAGCAAGACCGACGTCGGTAGAGACCAGTGCAGAAGGCCACCAGCGATGGTAGGGAGTCGGCCGACGTCGATAGAACCAGACAAGTAGGGACCGACGTCAGTTGCCTGTGTGTTCCAGAAGTGTTCGTTTCACAGACAGTTAGTTAAGTGAATGATGAGTTTGCATGTTGAGACCAATTAGAGTCTTGGGCTGCGAGGATAATTGTCTAAATTAAGAGTCTAAGTTATTGTTTGAGTTAGGGATCTATTTATAGACCCATTGGCATGTATTGTAAAAACGTATGAGATAGAAAGGAAGAGTTCCTTCTAGTTGTAAGATCTGTGAGTTGCAAGTTGTTACAAGCTCATTAGGGATCTACATGTAAGTTTGGTCTTTGAATTGCAGGTTGCAGGTTCATGAGAGATCAGCTTGAAGTGCTATAGAGTGCTTAGTGTACCGGCAGGGTTATTACTGACTGGTTGGTGAGGTGAACACCAATTCTGTGTGTGAGTTGGTTGTTGGGACCATTTTTTGTGTAGGAGAGTGTGTGTGAGAAGAATTACTGTACACTTGAGGTGTGGTGAACCTCTGTAAGGTGAAAGAGTGTGGCGGCTCTTTGATGTATTCTTTTCTATATAGTGTTAATACAAAATAGTGTATTGTCTCTCATATTCTGTGCTATTGGTGAATTCTAGTTACTTGTGTTTCTGGTTATTTCTACATATTCAATTGCTTATATTTGGTAATCATACTGTGCTCTTTCTGAGGAGCAAGATCCTAACAGGTGGAATTAGAACAGGTGTGTTTGTTCTTGGATTTTCTTCCACTTCCTATCAAGTGGTATCAGAGCTTTTGGTTGGGATACTAACAGATTGGTGTAGATCTGGGTAGTGTGTTTTGATTACAGGTTACTCTGAGCAATGACAGACAATAGTCAACTACGAATGGAAAAGTTTAATGGCAAGAACTACCAATTATGGAGGATGCAGATTGAGGACTATCTGTATCAAAAAGATTTGTACTTACCATTGGGTGGGGTTGCTAGCAAACCCTTGGATATGAAAGATGAAGAATGGGAGGTTCTTGATCGGAAGGCTCTGGGATCTGTTAGATTGAGTCTTGAATCATCTGTGATTTTTAGCTTATCACAGTGTAAGACAACGGTGGAGTTGATGAAATCTTTGGCAAATTTGTATGAAAAACCCTCGGCTTCTAATAAGGTATTTCTTATGAAGCGTTTATTTAATTTGCAAATGTTGGAAGGTGGATCTGTTCATAGCCATCTTAGTGATTTCCATGGTTTGGTAAACCAGTTAAGTTCAGTCAATATTGTATTTGATGATGAAATTAGAGCTCTCTTAATCTTGTGTTCATTACCTAAAAGTTGGGAAGGTTTGGTAATGGCAGTTTCTAATACTGTGTCTCCTTCAAAGGTCTTAAAAGTGGATGATGTTGTGAGTGTGATCTTGAATGAAGAGATACGCATGAAAAGCATAGGTGAATCATCTGGAGATGCTTTGAGTGTTGAAGGAAGAGGAAGGCCAAGAGAGAAGACAGAGAGTGGGAGATCAAGGTCGAAAACAGGCAGGAGATCCAAGTCCAGGTATGGCAGAATAACCTGCTGGAAATGTGGAAAGCAAGGGCACTTAAAGAGAGATTGCAGATCGGGTGAAGATCATCATGAAGGACATGGAGAAGAAGCAGATGTTGCAGGTTATGTTGCACAGGATGCTCTGGTATGTTCTTTGGATAAAGTAGAATCTTGGGTATTAGATTCAAGTGCCTCTTTTCATGCATCTCCACATAGGGAATTTTTTCATGAGTATGTCTAGGGAGACTTTGGAGAAATTTGTGTAGGGGATGGTAAGCCTTGTCAGATTGTTGGCAAAGGCAAAGTGAAGCTGAAATTGCAGACAGGTGACACATGGGTGTTAAAGGAGGTCATGCATGTCCCAATTCTGAAGAGGAATCTGATTTCTGTTAGAAGTTTGGGTGAAGAGGGTTGCACAGTAACTCTCACAGCGGACTCTTGGAAGGTTACCAAGGGTACACTTGTTGTAGCTAGAGGTAAGAAAGTAGGTACGCTTTATCTATCTACTTGTTTTACTGATTCTCTTTCTGGGTTATCTACTTCATCTGTAAATTCAGAGATGTGGCTTAATAGGCTTGGTCACATAGATAAGAAGGAGATGCTGGTTCTTGAGTCAAAGAATATGCTTTCAGATTTGGAAGGCATGGATCATGGTTTCTGTATGCAGAAGAAGAAGGTGACGTTTCTTGAGGAATCTGATGTTAGTGACAAGAACAGGAAAGCCTTGGTTTTCAAGGAGAAAGTGACGGACAGAGTTCAACACAAGATGCAGAGGAATTCTGAGTAGAGCAAGGGTGATTTGGACATGGGTTTGATCCAAAAAGAGCTCGCGAGAAAAAGTCAGGTCTCACAAGAAAAACACAGAGACCGACGTCGGCAGAAAAACTGGCGTCGGTGTCCAAACAGGGACCGATGTTGGCTATGTACAGCCCGACGTCGGTGACTCAGGGCAAATAAGGACCAGCGTCGGCCAGGGGAAATTGACGTTGGCAAGGAGGTAGTCACAGGGAACCGACATCGGTCGGCTGTAGACTGAGATGTGACCGGCATTGGTCACTGAGATGAATTTTGGGTGGATAGCTAGTTGTCATGGAGTCTCAAGCACCCATATGGAGGACTGAAGGTGTAAGTAAGTTCTTAAATTCTTCATTTCCCTTCTTTACACTACTTGTTGCTCACTTATGGTATAGAACCAGGAAGTTGTTAAAGAAGTAGAATAGGTAGATCCAGGAAATAGTGGGAGCTTGGCATGGATGAGGATGTGATTCCTTAGAGGAGAACCAAACAGGTGTTTTGGGTAGAGTTGCCAGCTGGAAGTAAGCACTGAGAGACGAATGGATGTTAAGGATGAAGAAGAGCGGAAATGGATACGTGAGATGGAAGATCAGGGTATATGATCTTGTATTAGCTGCAGGGCAATAGAGGTTTGATCATTGTGTTTCTCTTTACCAGGTTGGATAATATTAGCTACATTATCCTATTTTCTGTATGATGTGCTTGTTGCAGGGTTACATATACAGGTATTGCTGAACTAAAGGTAAAGCTAGTTCAGGTGTTTATCATGGAGAATCTGGGAGCAGCAAGATTCTTTGGCATGAGTGTGATCTAGAGACATGGAGGTCTTGTTGACTTTGTTTTAGGATGATTATGTGAAGCCGGTTAGCACGCCGATGGTTAGACAGTTTATAGAATAGGTGTCTTGATTCACATAATGAGGTTGAGTGCATGGTATGTTCTAAACCTGAGTTTTCCCAAGCAGTGGGAGTTATCACAAGTTTGGAGTCAATCTGGGAGAGTAATACTGAAGGGCAGTTTAGTGGGACCAGCAGTAGGTGCACATGCTATGCAGGGTCAAGTTCTTTTTCTACATGGTTGTAGATGCGGATGTGGTAGGTAATTTGGATGACAGATTTTGCACCATGGATTTTGTGGTGGTTGGTCTTCAAGAGTGATCTTGAGGAGTGATACATAGCCAAGGGAACAAACTAGACGGTGTATAGGTACAGGTACAGGTTGCAGCTGTTTATCTCCAAGTGGGAGATTGTTAGGTTGTGGAGCTAAAAGCTTCAACCCTTTGCAAATAGTGGAATAGATGGTTGCTGAGATCCAGGAGCACCGGCGTCGGCAGCATGACTGATGTCGGTAGAGACCAGTGCAGAAGGCCACTGACAATGGCAGGGAGTCGGCCGACGTCGGTAGAACCAGACAAGTAGGGACTGACGTCGGTCGCCTATGTGTTCTAGAAGTGTTCGTTTCATGGATAGTTAGTTAAGTGAACGATGAGTTTGCATGTTGAGACCAGTTAGAGTCTTGGGCTGCGAGGATAATTGTCTAAATTAAGAGTCTAAGTTATTGTTTGAGTTAGGGATCTATTTATAGACCCATTGGCATGTATTGTAAAAACGTATGAGATAGAAAGGAAGAGTTCCTTCTAGTTGTAAGATCTGTGAGTTGCAAGTTGTTGCAAGCTCATTGGGGATCTACATGTAAGTTTGGTTTTTGAATTGTAGGTTGCAGGTTCATTAGAGATCAGCTTGAAGTGCTATAGAGTGCTTAGTGTACCGGTAGGGTTATTACTGACTGGTTGGTGAGGTGAACACCAATTCTGTGTGTGAGTTGGTTGTTGGGACCATTTTTTGTGTAGGAGAGTGTGTGTGAGAAGAATTACTGTACACTTGAGGTGTGGTGAACCTCTGTAAGGTGAAAGAGTGTGGCGGCTCTTTGATGTATTCTTTTCTGTATAGTGTTAATACAAAATAGTGTATTGTCTCTCATATTTTGTGTTATTGGTGAATTCTAGTTACTTGTGTTTCTGGTTATTTCCGCATATTCAATTGATTATATTTGGTAATCATACTGTGCTCTTTCTGAGGAGCAAGATCCTAACAGGTGGAATTAGAACAGGTGTGTTTGTTCTTGGATTTTCTTCCACTTCCTATCATATATATTTTTACCTACTAAACCAGTCATAGAGAGAAAATTTATGACTATTAGATGGCTTGATCAGATGATCTAAGACTCAATATCCCTCTCCAAATTCATTGTGCACACAAACCATCCTAATTTCTTTGATTTCGAGCTCAAACTATCACTTTCAAGCCCACTTTATACATCTTGAACCTTTCACATGCCAACCAATTGGTCACTATGATTCTTAGAGGACCTTAGGTGAACTTAAAGGTCATTTCATGGTTAAATTATCTCATCTAGATGGGTTTTGAGGCCAAACTCCACCATCAAGTCACTTCTAAGGTTTGTGCAAGGTTTGAAACATCCACCATCTTAATGATGGTCCATAGAGTATAAACATCCAAACCTAAAAAACATTACATGAATATGTAGGGTACCAACCTCCTAATCTTTCATGTATGGGTTAGGTTTTCATGCAGAGGGTCCTTAGAGATATGAATGTTAGAAGCTAGAATTAGGGCTGATTGTAGTAAATTACAAGTGCTTATTTTATTAAGGTTAATTCATAAAGGTTAGACCCTAAATACCAACCAATACTTTATGAATTTTTAGTCCATAGGGATACTTAAACATACCTAGTATATTTGGCCCTAAACATGTATGTGGTGGAGTTGGTGAGCATTTGAAGATGGTTTTTGAATTACCTTTGTGTAGGCTAACTGGTTCAAGTAGGGTTTGAAGACACTTTGATCAAATTTGTCACCTCTTGGCCCTTGAAACCTTATTAAAAAGTATTAATAATACTTATACACCTCACATTGGCCATTCAAATTTATATAATATCTTTAAGGAACCTCAAGATAATACTAGGGTTTATGTGCAAGCTTGTGTGTTTGACTGTATTAGCTTATCTCCAAGGCTTTTAACTATAGATATGAGTGTTATACCTTTATAGGAGGTTTGGTAACCCTTTACCATCATCCTTCACTAAAAAAAAACCTTTTGGGGATCCTAAATTATCTACAAACCTTATATAGCATAGATGCACCTTTCAACTCAATAAATAATTATGATAGACAAGCCTTGGTCTAAGACAAAATAGTAGGTATACCCACTATTTATATATCACAAGTGAGTATATGAGTGAATTTAATGGGTCATGATGACCATTTTTAATACTTATACATGCCTAAAGAGGTCTCAAATCACCACTTTGGCTCAAACTAGTAGTAAACTTCTTGTTGATTGTGCACTCAAGCATGCAAATTCTAAGTATGGTTTTCAACACTATCTCTTAAGGTATTTGGGACCATATGGATGTAATTAATGTGATTAGATTCATTATAATTCTCATGTAGTGTTTTTGAAATTTCACTTTCTTTATATACCTTACCCCTACTCAGGCTTAGATCTCATGTCTGCATATGCTATGTGGTTTCAAGCATGCATTGGTGTTCTTCTACATTCTCAGAGGTAGTAACCATAAATTTTTACCTTCTTAAAAATTATTCACTTTGAAATTTATTATACCAACATTTTATTATATCCAAAACAAGATGAACTCACCAATATGCCTTAGTAATGTCACAATTAACCACATGTTAGTATGCTTATCTATAAGGCTTTTTTATCAAGCTTATATGAGAAGAAGGTGATCTACATAGTATTTAAAACTCCTATATGAGTATCTCATATCAACATTAAATTATTTGAGGTATACATTCCCTGATAATCATGCCTTGAATAGTCCACATAGTGTTTCTTGGGACCCTGCTATAGTAAGCCTAAAAGGGTTGGCTGTAAGCATACATTTGCATTCTCAATCCACTAAATGACCATGTAAGTTCAAAACCTTATGGTTTCATTTATTATGATGGTTATAATGGATTATGGAGGGCACCTTATCATGATCTAACATTGAAAGGAAGGGTGGATGAATGGAGGAGGGTGGTAGTGGAGATATGGAGTGTACGACATAAAAATAGGGGTAACATAATGCAAATGGCAGTGAAAACATGGTGAAACTATAAGCGTATGAAAGTGATGTGAAATGGAGACTGAATACCCTACCTATACAAACCATATGGATCTTGGAGGCCCTTAGACCTATACTTAAGAAAACATGAAAATTTAGAGGCATAAACAAAGCATACACAACCCTAAATTGAAACCTCACAAACTAAGAAAAACCTTAACTTTTGCAAAAGACCTTAATCTTTGCTAAAAGGGACTATGTGGGTTTAAAAAAAATGGAGATGATTTCTAGGCCTATGAAGACACCATGAAAGTTGGGAAATTTTCTTTGAATGTTGTGATGACAGTCCACTATGATTTCAAAATTCTATTACATGTTTTAGGAAGCATTTAGAGCTCTATAGATGTCATTGAGCCATACATACAGTCTTTATCATATAATGGTCTTCAAATATACACAAGTCCTTATTTGGGATCTTATAAGGTGATAAAATTCCATTGAACATTTATCCTAATAAATAAGGCATTTCAAACCTTGGAACACCTCCACAAACTCTTCAACCTTGTCCACAACCTAAGATGAAGACATCAAACCTTTATCCTTTATACAGACTTATCTACATGTCACACATAAGAGCTAGACATGAAGGTTTTCTAGTCATGTGAGCTCACGTGTGTGATTCTAGTGTTGAAATTAATGTGTAAGGATCCTTCAAGACCCAAGTAAACAACATCCATTACAATTTTGAGTAGATAAGTCAAAAATCACTTAAAAATATTCAGTCCAAGTTGGCCTATGTAGATGAGAGGGGAGGGGCATAGGGATTACTTAAATTTTTAAGGAATGTTCATAAATATTAGGATACCAATCCATAGAAAAATGACCATGTGTGGAATATACCTAAGTCTACTTTCTTTGGTTATGAAATTGAGCCCCCAATCTCTCTCCTTGATATGGTATGAGCATGCACCTAATGAGCTCTGTGAATCTACCAATGAGCTCAAAGGATATATGGAATGGTTTTAAGCTTCCATATCACTAACAATAATTTATATCTTCATAATTTTACATTTTTGATCTCCCTCTACAAAATCATGACTCAACTTGGGTTGGTCCATATAGTACATATCTGTACTACTGAAGAAACCTTTGTAACTTACCATTTTCTCTATAATTATCCTTGTTTTAGACCTAAAAAATCATTATTAGGTATTTTTGAGTGAAAATAGGATCCTTATAACAATTTTAACTTGATGGTTCAAATTGAGGGAGATGAAGAGTCACTTTTCAACATGTGTGATGCTCATTTGGGAGGAATTGGCATTGACCATGGTGTTAGTGGATATATTGAGGCATGGAATAGTCTAGTGATGGATTAATTAGGTTTATGTGGTCCACTAGAGGAATGTGAGGTGACTTATTGGTCCATTAAGGCTAGATTAAGTCTTATTATAAAAAAAACATTGACTTTGAACACATATATGACCTTAAAAGTGGTATATCAATTTAATTATTATATAAAAGCATGTAGAAGACCCTTATGACTTATGAGAAACCTCAAATGAACCTTAAGACACATTATATGATGTCCCTTGAAAGATTGAAAGTGAACATGCCTCATGTTATTAAATAGAACCAATGTGTTTATGAGCCTCTATCAATTTACTCCTCAGTTCACCTTCACAATGGCATCTTTCACATGTTGGGGACCAATAAAAGTGATCAAGGACCATCTAGACATGTTTTATCATCATGAAAATACTTGTTTTGAGTTGGAAAGAAGGAATGAAGGCTACCAACACAAAGGTGTGAGATGGCAAAATAGTGAACTATTCAAACAACCCTCATAACTCATGATATGATTGATAACCATGGTACCAATGATGAATCAAGATTCAAGGCATTAGTTTGACCCTTATTTAGGTATAGGAATATAAATTTGTCAACATTTTTTGTGACTCATCTGGCTTGACCAACTTACTAGTTAAAAAACTCAAAACTTTTAAACCTGCTCTTTAGGCTTAGAAAATGGAACTTGACTGCTCATGGGGTCTGAATTATACCTTGCATAATTTTTAAAAAATTAGACACAACAAATAAATAAATAATAACAAGAAATATAACACACAAATACCAAATAACAAGACTAAGTAACAAGCATAACACATGTGTAGAAGCACTTGGAGGTGAAAGACAAACTATATATATATATATATATATATATATATATATATATATATATATATATATGTACAAGAGGAACATGATGAAACTAATAAAATAAATTTGGGAACCTCCCATTTAAAGGTATGGGGAGTTACTCACCATTTAATCTATAAATTTTATTACTTTCTTTGCAGTAGGTGCTGATGTAAGGTCGACTCTAAAGGTTTTCAAATTAAAAGTATTTTCCTAGATTTGCATGGTCCTCATACCATTTGAGGACTACATACCACTATTGGAATGTCCTAGATGAATCCCTTTTGTGAAATTAATTCTTAAATTGATGAGAAATATACCACATGGGTGCATGGAATTGTCACTTATCTCCTCTAAATAACTCAACTCATTCATTCTCACTTGTAATACATCATCTTCCAAGAGCTCAAGTTGATGATCAAGCTATAAGGTAGGCAGTTCAAGGGAAATAGGCAATGTTACATCTATACTATAGAAAAGGAGGTATAGAGAGTCTCCAATATACGTCTTAGGTGTAACTATATCTACCCATAAGGAAATTCCCAACCTTATATTCCATTCTCTTTGGCTATCCTCCATGGTTCTTTTGATGATCCTTATCAAATTCTTATTGGTGGAATTTGTTGGTCCATTGCCCTATGGATAATAGTTAGTGGATGCTTTAAGGTAGATTATATGTATAAGATCCCACTCACATAGCTTGATACTTATGAATATTAAGGCATTATTAGAGATGATTGTTGAAGGCACACCAATTTTGGTCATAAGATTATCATAGAACTCTACGATACAATTCTCATTGACCTCCTTAAGTCCAACTGCCTCCACCCACCTTGTGAAGTATTCAGTGGTTGTGATGAACCACTTATGTCTAGAAATAGAAGGGGGATGGATCATTCCTATGAAATTTAGGACCCACTATATGAAGGGCTGATCAACTTAGATTGGTTGCAAGGGAAAGGCATCTAACTTTTGTTTGCCAGTGAACAAGGAACACTTTAGACACCTTCTAACCCAACTATGTGAATATATAAATAATTTAGGCTAAAAGTATCCATATCTAATGATTTTGGAGGATTTTATCTTGAAATCAAAGTACCCACTAGTAGGGCCATCATAAAATTGCTTAAGTATCTTATCAACTTGGCTTAATTCAACACATCTCAAAAGTATGCCTCCTATGTCTTTCTCATAACACACTCCATCTATCAAGACATAGGGTATGGTATTCAAAAAAAATTTACTCATTTTGGTCCCATCAACTCCCATAGGACATTGGCCTATTTGAAGTAATTTGAACACATCATTGGTCCATCTGCGAGGAGTGTTGCTTGAAGCTTCCTACTGACTATCATGGACTACCAACACTTGGTCTTTATCATCCTTTAATTATAATATAAGATGCTCACATAAACATATAAATATAATTATATTTTTCACTCTCACCTCAATTTCATATTTCATACATTTTATTACTCACCTATCTCTCTTATAACTTATATCTCTATTGAGTATGAATTCTTTGATGCTTGGGAGTACCACCATAACTATGACCTTGTTGTTAGACACCATGTGCCTAAACTTATTCAATCCTCTCATGAAAAAAAGTACATGATTATTCAAAAAATTATATATTTCCTCATATCCTTCTAAGGCCTAACTAAATGAGGTAATTGATTGTTCTAGGTCTTCACCATTCTACTACATAAGCATAGTATAAATTGCATCTGATGTAGAGAAAGCATATAAGAAAAAATATTTACTAAAATTAGGATTAAGGAGTGTATGGTATTGAGATATGGCCTTAAATATATTATTTAATTCTTTTTTTCATGTGAAATCTTTGTGCTTCCTAAGCATGTGAGTAAGAGGCTTGATCGATACTACAAAACCTAAGGCTTGACCAATTCTGCAAAACTTAGGATAAATATTATTATAAAGTTGATCTTCCCTAAAAATATCTATAAAAATTTCTTGTGATTTGATAGGGATAAGGATATGATTGATTCAAATCTATCAGGATCTATAGAAAGATAGTCCTTTGACACCACATGCCCCAATAATCTACCCTCATGAATAGAAAAGATGCATTTCTTGGGATTCAAAGACACTCCAAATTGCTTTCCCCTATAAAAGATAACCTTAAAATGTGCCATGTGGTCTATTTAATAATTTTAAAATTCAATGATTTAATCAAGGTAGATGAACACCATATCATTAATCAGCCCTTCAAAATGAACATCTATTTCCCTTTAGAAAGTTTCCCTTGCATTAGATAGTCCAAAGGGTATTTTCATGTATGTATAAGTTCCCCAATTTGTAGTGAAGTCAGTATGATTTATATCCTCCTCTTTAACCAAGATCTAATTGTAACCAAAGTATCCATAAATTAAGGAAATCCTCTAATAGCCTACAACATTATGAAGTATCTGATCCATGGAGGGCAGTGGGCAATTATCCATCAAAGACACCTTACTAAGGTCTCTAAAGTCAACACATAAACATATCTCTCCATTCTTATTCCTCACAGGCACAAGGTTTGATATCCATGAGAAATTATTGATGGGGAATATTATCTTGGATTCAATCAATTTGAACAACTCTCTTATCATCAGCTCTTCCACCTTAGGTTTGACTAGCCTTTGTTTCTCCCTTATCAGTTTTTCATTATTTTCTAATTCTATGGTATGTTGGGAAAGCTTGGGGTCAAATCCATTTATATCATGGTATTCCCATATAAAAACATCAGCATACTCCTAACATAAGGAAATGAATTTATCTCTCTTTTGATGCGTTTACTTTTCTCAACTTAAGTAGCTTGTCCTTAAATATGAATATCTTCTCATAATTCTCTTATTTAGTTGAGATACCTACCTTATCCCTTCTCATTTGATTATCTTCATTGAATATGATATTTAATGTCACTAATACCTTAGGAATTTTATTAGTCCTCATCTGATTATCTTCATTGAATATGATCTTTAATGTCACTAATACCATGGTAGAATTCTACCTCTTGCATGAGAAAACACATAATTTGCTCATCACTATCAAAGACCTACCAACTTAATTCATTTATAGGTATAGATGGCCTAAATATGACCTTTATTTGTGATTTTCCTTGAGTACACTTAACTCTATCTACAATTTCATATTGGGCACCAATAGTTGCAAGTCTATCTACATGGCGTTTGGACTCCCTTGGTATAGAACGGATGTCAAATGCCAAAAAGTACTCTAGAAGGTCTTATATTTAGTGCTTGTATGCCTTTAAAAGATGGTTATTTAATTAAATAACACTCCTAAATTGATACACTATAATATTAGTATCACCTTTCACTTGTATAAGTTTGATGCCTCTCCTCCTTGCCTCTTGTAGCCCATGTATAAGGGTTTCATACTTAGCGGTGTTTGAAGTAAAACTAAATTTAAACCTTAAAACTAAGTAATAATTCTAATTTGAAGGAGAAAAAATCATTACCCCAACTCCACTTCCATTATTTGACCTTGAGACATCAAATAACAAGGTCCATATGCCATCCTTTTCTTGAATTGAGCTTGTGAGACTAAGAATAACAACCTCTTCCTCATCCATATAGTATATCCCTAGGTATACCTCCTCAATAGTATTATAGGGGTCAAACCCATGGTTATTAGTTTCCCATTCATAAAGGAATACATTTGATATGCCTTCAAGATGATCCTTATGTTCTTTCTCCCTGACATTCTCATCCTCATCAAGTGTAGTAAAATTGACATTAGATAAGTTGGGAATATAGGGTTCTAAGTGGAACATAATAATAGTTTCTGACTTAATAGTGACCCTTGTCCCATATCTAGGCCTAAATACCATGTATGACTAGTCAGATGAAAGGTATCCCCTAATATTTGTAATTAAGTCCCTAGAGAGGCATAGGTCAAAGTATGGGGTTAGCTTAACAACCATGACATATTATGAGATAGTGAAATTAGGGTAGGATGCTAACATAATTTTGAGATATTTTAAGACACCTAATGTCTTTTTTGGGGATCCATCTAATTACAAGACTCCTTTCTCATTGGGCTCATACTTGAGTTCTAGTTTATCAGCTATGGCCTTTGGCATGATTGAGGTAGAGGCACCACTATATATCATGATATTGTCTAAAATATAGTATCCTATTATGATTAATAAGTAGAACGGATGTGGATTTACAACCTTAGGAGTTTGGAATTCACTAGGTTGACTATCATTAGCATAAAATGCACTCATCTTATCATCATTTTTATTCATGAGAGAGAGAACTTGGAGAGCTCTTATTAGAGAATTTCTATCTACCATGGGATGAGTAGAGTATCCCACATAGGAATACTAACATTGTATCTCTTCATGTAGTCCAAAATGTTGAATGGATAATTGGCACTCTTTGGCTACAACATGGAAGTGGAAGCATCACTTGTGACTTGAAGAATGAATGAAGTTTTTTGTTGTTACCGATGAGTTTGAGATGTTTTCTAAGTTGGAGATGTTTTATTGAATATACTTTTAGTGGTAGGTTATTGATTCACTTGGGGGTGTGTGGGAGAGACCTTTTACTACCTCAAGTTGTCATCAATCATTTTCATTTTAGCCCTTATGTGGGCTAGAACTGGATCATCTAGATTTAATGTATTTTACCTCAAGTTTGTTATCAAATGTTCAAAAGTGTTATCTCCTTATTGAAAATTCAAAAATGTGGTGTCAATATCTAGTTTGTTCACATTCCCTTTTTGTTGGCTTGAAATTTTTAGTGGTGTCTTAGTAAGAATATCACCATGAGGCATTGGAGGACCTTGTGGTAGAAGAGGCATAGTGTCATAATCTTGAAATGTAGGATCCTAATGAAAACTAGAATTATGATATATTTCCCCACTTTTATACATCACCATATTATTTTATTTATCCAATGGAGTAGACCATTGACCCTCTTGTGCAGAATTGTTTTGTGTTAGCATAAATGCTCTTGAGTTGCTTGCAATATTAGGGTTGTAATTGTTGTAGGGTTTAGCCTATGTGATATGACCTTGACATTGTTGATTGGGTGGGTAAGAGGGTATATTATATGGGTAAGATGGATATGGATCTTGATAGCGAGGTTGATGTAATTGCCTCTCCAAGGCTACCAACTTATTATTTTATGCCTTTAGCAAACCCTCAATCTTTCCAAGCCTATTTACTTGGCTATAATAGGATTGTCCTTGATTATTTAGAGTAATAAATAGAGAAATGGTGGGGGGATTTGGTTGGAGTTTAGGAAATAGGGTAATGAGGGGTATAAGATTCAACTTTCTTGCTTGTATCAAGCAATTTTCTACCCTAATGGATATTTCATATGCCTTTGGTAATGTTGTACCACCTATGGACTATATCATTATATAAACATCAAAGTTTAAGGCCCTTAGGTAATATATAAATTCATAATTTGGTGTAGGTTTAATGATGACATGGATTATATCCCAAGTATTTTGAAATATATAGTTGACATCAACCAAAGAATCTTGGGGTACCCTCTTAATTGAGGTAAGTTGCTCAACAAGTGACATATGGTCACTTCTATATTAAAAGTGTTTACAAAGGTACTCACCAAACTCATCACAAGTATTTATAGAGGTAGGATTGAGACCTATATAACAATAAGATATTTTCCTTTCAAGGAAGTTTCTAGGAGTCTCATGCCTACATTTTCTTAGGTGATGTTATTTACTAAACATAGGTTTGCTATATCATCTATGTGTTCTATAGGGGTGGTGGAGTTTTCCCCTATGACATATGGAAAAATATTTAAGATAGTAGGTATAATATCATAAAATTAGTTGAGGTTTAGAGGGTTTCCACCATTTAAGGGTAAAAATGCTTGCAATCTAGGCCTTATCATTGGGATTGGTGCAATTATAGCTGTGTACAAATAGAATTGGTAGAGTTAGGAGACTTGGGAGAACTGGGAGGGTGTGAGATTTTGATTGAATATATGGACCCTATTTATTTTTTCTATGTCCAAATATAATTTAAGAAACTCAATTTGATTACCTTTTGAAGATGATTTAGTGAAAACATGATGCATGAAACTATCTTCCAATATATTATTAAATGCTCTTAGTCCTCCAAATGTCTTCCCATGTTGTCAAGATTATCAAATGAGGTCTCTAAGGACCTTAATAGTTGGTCCATCAGGTGTGATATAACTTTTGGTGATTTAGATTTCACCATTATAGAGGAAAATATTGTTCATGTCAACCTCAAACCTAGTCCAACATTAAAATGACCTATAAACTGTGGGATGCGTAAGTCAAACCTCTAGATTTTATGGGTATAGATCCCATAATTTATCAATTAAATTCTATATTTAATACCTAAATATACCATAATGAAAAGGGGAGAGATTGAAAACTCATGAAAGATCCCACTTTAAGTGGTGATGCACCAATTGATTAAAGATCCACTCTTAGTTATATCCTTTGAAACCTACTAATGAACCTAATGGAGACAATGAATAATTATAATCCTTGAAGGTGTGATAATCCTAAATATTTTTATGGAGGTTTAATAATATTATATAACTTGAAGGATTAAGCCTAGATTTTCACAAGATACTAGAGACTTGTGACACTTCAATAACACTCCTACTTGCTAACAATTCATACAAACTACAATAGAATAGTAACCTAAATTTAGGTGCATGAAAGGACCTATGAATTAAAACATAATTCATACATTTTTTAAATCAAACTCTCAATAAGCACACTATATTTTGGCAAGAATATGCAAATGTCTTATATTGATTTAAAAATGTTACAAGATAATTTTTGGTAGGGCTTTGCTATACCCAATCGAGGGATGCCAAAAAAAGAGCTTAATACATGCTTAAATAGAAAATTTTAAAGATAAGAGGGAAGATTAAAATCATGGTAGAGGCCATGAATGAGGCCAAGGTGGCGTATCATAGTTAAAATAAGCCTTCTCCTCATTCTCAAGCATTGACATACATTTAATGGGTGCACTTTGGCATTTTGGGAAGATATGGAGGGTGTAAATACCTAAATTGAATTTAAATAACACTTAATAAAGCTTAAAATATCCTAAAAATTTATCTAATGGTATTTATACAATGTAAATAGAGTGTGGATAGGCCTAGAGGCATTGGTAAGCCTCACTTCAATGTGCATATATAATGGTCCTTGAAATTGGCTCTAACCTATCATAATAGCCTTCATTTTAGGGCATGATGACTTGGATGATAGTTAAAAATTATTTAAGATGGTTCATAAATGATACCATGCCATTATTACCTACTAGACCCTTCTACTTATACGATAAGTAGACTTATTTGCTTGTCCTTCAACCTTCTACTCATATCCATTGCTTGAATGATTAAATAGTTGAACTAGGATCCTAATTCATCTAATAAGACTTAGATAATTCTTAGGTTAACCCTTAATTTATTGACATTGAGACCCATATTAATTGTTTTTCACTTGAAAACATATTAGCCTTGCATGACTAGGTCATTTGGACTACTTCACAGATTTGTAGTTTAGATAGAGGTAGTAGAGATACTTTTAGTCAGTTCCATGGACCATATTAGCATTGAATGACTAGAATAAGTATTTATATTTCCATTTCCATAATTTATAACCTCTAATTAGGCTCTTCAACATGAATTATGCATAAAACCCTAAAAACTTGCCTTTTTAGGAAGTGTTTGTATAGTTTTCATACCATCAAGAGCCAAGGCAGAGATCATCTAAGCTAGAAACATGATCCAAGTGTTAGATAAGTAGGTCCTAAGCATTTGAATCCATTTTCCCTTAAACCTTCCTAGTTTATTTACTATTAGGGTTTAAGGGAGGTTTAGGAGTGCTTGGGGGTCTTAGGGGTGGTCCATAGAGATCAAAGCTTAGATATCTAAACTAGTTACATCAAATTAAATCTAATATATCATCCCACCTTCCATTAAATGTTAGGTTCTCCATGCATCTTGTTTAAGCTATGATAAGCACTTGAAAATGATCTTTGTGTGAATAATCATGTTTTTGAGTAGGCTCAATATTTTATTAGGAAAAACGGCTTACTATAGGGATTTTATTAGGTTAGAAGTTAGTCATATGGCCTCTAAACAATGTGATAGCCTTACCCAAGAATATTTGAAGCACTCTTACTGCACAAAAGACAAGCTACTTCAATTGTATTATGACACAGTGATGGTGGTATCCATGGATTAATATAATATAGATATGAACCATGTATATTATCCTAGACCATGGGTTGTTAGGGACTTTTTGAATCATCCCCAACCTAAAAATTACCTCAGGGACATCAAAAAGTAGCAACATTGACTTAATCAATCCTTTAACCCCATTTGAATGCATATGGCCATGAATTCCAACATTTATATCTTTTTACTTATTGAACCAATCATGGAGGTCAAAATCATGACTATTGGATGGATTTATTAGCTTATCTAGGACTCAATATCCCTCTCTAACTTCATTTTACACATAAACCATCTCAATTTCTTTGCTTTTGAGCTCAAAATGGCACTTTTAGGTCCATTACATATAACTTGACCCTTTCACATGCTAACTAGTGGGTCACTATGATGCTAAAAGGATCTTAGGTCACCGTAAAGCTCATTTCATGGTCAAATTATCTCATATGGATGGGTTTTGAGGCCAAAATTCACCATCAGGTCACTTATGTGGTTTGTGTAGGGTTTGAAGCATCCACCATCTTAATGATGGTTCATAGAGTATGCATGTCTAAAATTAGAAAAAATTCCAAGAATTTGTAGAGCACTGACCTCCTCATCTTTCATGAATGGTCTGGGTTACCATGCAAAATGTGCTTAAAGATATGAACATTAGAAGGTGGCATTCGAGTTGTTTGCAGGTAATTATGAGTGCTTATTTTCTTAAGGTTTGTTCATAAAGGTTAGCCCCTAAATTATAACCAATAATTCATGAATTTTTGGTATATAGGGAGAATTAAACTTCCCTAAGAGATTTGGCCTTGAGAATGCATGTGGTGGAGTGGGTAAGCATTTGAAGATGGTCTTGGAATTGCCTCAATGTAGGCTAGCTACCTTGATCACGTTTTGAAGGAAATTTGATCAAATTTGTCACCTCTTAGAGATCAAAAACTTATTAAAAAGTCTTAATCATCCTTAAACACCTTACATTGTCCATTCAAATTTTTATAATAGCTTGAAGGAACCTCAAGATAACACTAGGGTCTATGTGTAAGATTATGTGCTTAATTATGTTGGCTTCTCTACAAGGATTTTAATTGTAGCTCTAGGTGTTATAAATTTGGAGGCATTTAGGAACCCTTAAACATAATCATTCACTAAAAAAAAACCTTCTTGGGGTATCAAACTATCTATAGACCATGCATAACATGGATGCACCTTTCAACTCACTGAACAACTATGACAAACAAGCCTTAGTTTGAGATAAAACATTTGGTATACCCACTATTTTCCTATCCCAAGTGAACATATCAGTGCCTTGAATGGGTTATGATGACCATTAATACTTATTTTTAATACTTATCCATGCCTAAATAGTTCTCAAATCACCACTTTGGCTCAAATTGGTGGTAAATTACCTATTGACTGTATACTTAGGCATGCAAATTCAAAGAATGGCCTTTAACACTGTATTTTGAGCTATTTGGTACCATGGATATGCCATTAATGTGATTATATTTATTATAATTATTATGTGTTGATTTTTCAATGTCCCTTTCTTTTTATACCCTACCCTCTACTCAGGTTTAGATCTCATCTCTGCATATAGTTGTATAGTTTCAAGCCTACATTGGTGTTATTTTGCCTTCTAAGAGGTAGTCCCTAAAGTGTTACCCTCTTCAAAAATATTCACTTTTACATATACTATACCAACATTTCCTTTTATACCAAGCAATATGAAGATACCAATGTGCCTCAGTAATGTCATAATTAACCACCTATCAATATGTCTATCTATAGGGCTTTATTATCAGGTTTATATGAGAAGGTGGTCTAAATAATAATTTAAACTCTTGTATGAGTAAATCATATCACTAGTCACTTATTTAAGGTTAAAATTACTTGATACTCATACCAACCCTCATTCCTTGAATATTATACATAGTGTTTCTTGGGACCCTACTATAGTAAGCCTAAAATGGTTGGCTATAAGCGTACATTTGCATTCTCAATCCACTATATGACCATATAGGTTCAACACCCTATGGTTTTACTAATTATGATGGTTTTAATGGAGTATTGGAGTACCCTAGTCATGAAATATCCTTTAAATTAAGGGTTTATGAATGGAGGAGGGTGACAATGGAGATTTATGGAGTGTAAGAAATGAAAATAGGAGTAACACAATGCAAATGGCAGTGAAGACATAGTGAAACTAAAAGAGTATGAAAGTGATGTGAAATGGAGACTAAGGACCATACCTATACAAACCATATTGATCTTGGAGGTCCTTTAACCTATAACTAAGAAAACATGAAACTTTGGAGGCATAAACAAAGTATACACAACCTTTAATTAACACCTTAAAAACTCAAAAAAACCTTAACTTTTGTAAAAGACCTTAAACTTTACTAAAAGGGATTGTGTGGGTTTTTAGACAATGGAGATTATTTATAAGCCTATGAGTCCACCATGAAAGTTTGGAAAGTTACTTTTAATGATATTGTGACACTCCACCATGATTCCACCATTTTAATACATGTTTTGGGTTGCATCTAGAGATTTGTATATGCCATTGAGCCATACAAATAGTCTTTGTCATATGTAAATATTCAAAAATCCTTCTTCATTTGGATTTTTTAAGGTTAAAAAAGGCCATTAAACATTCATCCTAATCAATAAGGATTTGGAAACCTTGAAAAACCTCTACAAACTCTTTAACCTAGTCCACAACCTCTGATGAAGGAATCAAACCTTTATCCTTTGCATAGATTTGTCTATAAATCATACATAGGAGCTAGTAACAAAGGTTTTACAATCATGTGATATCACACGTATGATTAAAGTGTTGAAATTAATATATAAGGATCCATCAATACCCAAGGAAACAACATCGATTACTAGTTTGAGCAGAAAAATAAAAAATCACTTAAACCCATTCAATCCAAGTTAGCCTATACAAATGAAAGGGGCATAGGGATTCCTTAAATTATTAAGGAATGTTAATAAATATTATTATACCAATCCAAGTATAAATTCCCATGTGTTGAAATTTTTTGAGTCTACTTTATCTAGTTATGAGCTTAGGAGCCCACTCTTTCCTCTATATTGTACAAGTATGAACGTAAGGAGCTTTTAAAATTTTCCAATGAGATTGAAGGAGAGATGAAATGGTTTTGAGATTACATATCACTAAAAATCACTACTCACTTCACCATTTGACATTTTTATCTCCCTCTACAAAATCATGACTCCACTTGGGTTAGTCCATGCATTACGAGTCTGTACTACTAAAGAAACCTTTGCAACCTATTAGTTTATCTATAGTTCTCCTTGTTTCAAACCTAAAACATCATTAGAATGTGTTTTGAGGGAAAATAGTTGCCATATAACAACTTGAACCTGATGGTGTGAATTGAGGGAGTTGAAAAGTCACTATTCATCATGTATGGGTCCCATTTGGGAGGAATTGGTATTGACCATGGTGCTAGTGGATTCAATGAAGCATGAAATATTCTAGTGATGGATTTATTAGGTTTATGAAGTCCAATAGAGGCATGTGAGGTGACTTAATGGTCCATTAAGTCCAAATTATGTCTCATTATGACCAAACAAACATTAACTTTACATATATATATATATATATATATATATATATATATATATATATATATATATATATATATATATATATATATATATATATATATATATATATATATGAATTTAAAAGAGGTATATCAACTTAATTATTATATTAAAACATATATATGACCCTTATTACCTATGAGAAATCTCAAATGAACCTTAAGACACATTCCATGATGTTCCTTTAAATATTGATAATATTATCAAGTAGAACTAATGTGTTTATGAGCCTCTATCAACTACCTCCTTAGTTCACCTCCACCATGGAATCTTTCACATGTTGGGGAGCCATCAAAGTGATAAAAGACCATTTAGGCATGTTTGATTATCATTACACTACTTTATTTGAGTTGGACAAAAGGAATGAAGACTAACAAGGCAAAGGTATGACATGACAAAATAGTGAAATGTTCAAACAACCCTCACAACTCATGATATAAATGAAAATCATGATACAAATGATGAATCAGGATTCAAGGCATTAGGTTGACCCTTCTCTAGGTTTGGGACTAGAAAGTGGTCAACAAGTCCTTTGACACAATTTTTTTCTATGTGCCTTATTTAAAATTTGTTTTGCCAAGTTTTAAAATGTCCTAGCTCCATTAGTCAAAATAGTTTCTTGTGAATTAAATATCGAGTCTTAGTGACCCAATTATTGAGTGTATTTTAAGATAATCTCCTTTGAATTATATTATTTTTTATTTGTTTTATTGAGTAATTTCAGGCTAATTACCTTAGTTTAGTTTGTTTTTAAGTTATTTGTTTTCAAGTCTAGCCTTGTTTTTCACACTAATGACTATAATAACCTTTGGAAAAATTAATACCTTTTCCATAAATGAGTTTTGAGATTTTTTGTTACCCTTATCACTAATTATAATCACTTTTAGGTAAATCAATATCATTTGTTAGATTGGTTTTAAATTTTGTTTTAATTTCACCTCTACCTAGTTTAGTTGTTTTGTCCTTTGGGCCTATGTTATAGAGATAGAAGGTTATTTATTTATATACCTAATTTGTTTTCTACATATATACCATTCATATTTCATGAGACCTAACTATAGATATGAACATACCTCATTACACATGTAACAGGACTATGTATAATCTGGACTATGAGAACTTTGTGATCAGTGACCCTTTTGCTCAAGAGTCATATGATGATGTAGCTTATGAGAGATATCCCTATCCATATTATAATATTCCATACATTAAACAAAGGCATGACCCATTAGTGTAGTATTTGGTGATTGTACCTTCTTATCTAGACCAAAAACAAGAGTAAATGACACAATACCTTGCTCAAGTGATACCTAATGTTGAACAAAGGCAACAACAAGAGACCTATTATGTTACAACACCAATGTAGACAAAATACAATATATACTTATTTGATCATCACTTTTTAGAAAATAAAAATGAAATTCTCATTAGAGCTATCAAATTAGGATCCAAGTTTCTCCAGACTTTCCGCATAAAAGTTTGGGTAGTTTGATTAGAAATCCTAGTAATGTACCTCAAATCCAAAAGTTTAAATAGGCATCAACTAGTTATAGTCAATATTTAGTGTAAATTTTGTATTAGGGCCAAAGTATTTTTGTAAAAGGGAAAGTTCCTATAGACAAACAAATGGAATAGGTACAACAAGCATACCAAAACTACCTCAATCTAGTTCACAATCTTAATGCAAGGGCTATTTATAACACACTACTTATTGAGACAACTCCGTTAATATGGTAACAAATGGATGATTCAAGCAATGCAAACCAAAACATAGACCCATTTAGAAAAACCATGTTGGTTGGTGATAAGTTTAATGCCCCCATTTTGATAGAAGAAACTACTATACAAACAAAAAACCTCACTCCAAACATTGTGGATAATACATAAGTGCATTCTAATTTAAACCAAAATGGGTCTCATATATCATTAAGTAACTCAAAATATATTCATCCAACTAATGCCATGAGTGGATTATAACAAGGGATAGGTACACCTATTTCCCAAAATCAACAAGTAATCTACAATCCTCAACTAGTTGCTTTCTTAAGTGTGTAATAAGGTGAAAAAAATAAAAAATATACAAACTTAACACCACAACAAGAATAGAACACTATGCCACCTCAATAAGGGAAATTAATTTTCCACAATAACAAGCAAATGCAAATATACCTCAATAATTACAAATGTAACCTAACACACAACATGTTTCTATTGGTCAAAAAGTTCTAGTTGGTCAACAATGAATACCAAAGCCCCAATAATTGTCTAACAAACAACAAGTATCTATCCAAAAATAGGTGTTGAACTAAAAATAAGGTTCCTATGTACAATAGGCACTAAGTACTCAGCAATAGTTACCTTTCACCAATGGGTATTGCATGTGCAATAATGATCTAACTTTTAACTCCTCAAACAATAAGGATCTAGTTAGTAACATGTTCCCTATGTACAACAGGGTTTAATGAGTAGGTAATAATTTCTCTCCCAAAACTAAAAATACCAACACATACCACATATCTAAATTTCATTACCATGGTCATAATTTTCCAGATAAGGCTATGTAGCCAATTTAAACCAAAATGTGTTTCAAAAACATTGTATTCCATATCTATAATACAATCCCAATGCATGGATATGTTTACCTAGTCATCTAATTAATTCCACCAACATTACACAATATGCCTACCATGGTCAAGGTATTCCACCTTTGACTGCACAACCTCAATAGCAACATGCCACTTGATCTAACTTCCTTTCCCAATTGTTGTATAAACTAAATGATTCAATTAAAGCTATACAAATTGGAAAGTAAACAAAGAAATTCAAATTGGATGAAATATGCTCATACCCATTCAACATGGAGTATCTAAAAATACCATTTCCACTAGGTTTCGAGCTACCCAAATTTGATAAATACAATGGAAAAGGTGACCCTAAATAACATATGAAAGAATTCTTTATTTCATGCCAACTAGTGGTATATAGAAGAATATACTTGCTTCTTCTCTTTCCAAGGAGTCTAGTTGGACAAGCCTTAGAATGAATTTTGAAATTGATGAAGAATTAAGTGCCTGACTTCGATGATATTTTAGAGAAGTTTGTAGATCATTTTTCATATAATCTCAAACACAAGATTACATTTTTGGATTTGAGCCAGACTAAATAGAAGACTGGTGAAAGCTTTGTTATATACTTGCAATGTTGGAGAGCACTAGTGAACTAATTTACTAGATAAATAGCTAGCCAAAATATTTACCAGGAGCTTACACAATGAGATATCTTACCATATCAAAATGAAATGTTCTCATACATTTGAAGACGTTATTTAGAAAGGAATACATAATGAGAAATCCCTTGTCAAAAAAGTGATAATTGAGCTATATTCTTCTAACTAGAGCCAGAATAAACATTAAGGCTAAAAGATTTAGAACCAAAACCAAGGCCATAACCATAATCAAAACATAATTTAAATACCAGATTTAACACCACCTTAGGCTAACAATAATGAGAGACCAAAACCTTATATCCATAATATGAATGCCATTGGCAATGGAGTCATTGAATCAGACAATGTTCATATAGGTCAAACACCAATTTCTCATTTACCTCCACCCATCCAATAACCACCTCCTCCATACATTCAACTAATACCTCCACAAAACCAACAAAAATAGAATCAAAACCAATTACAAGACCCTCCTCTAAGGAAAATCCCACCCATTACCATATAATTTAGTAACCTTCGTGAGCCTATTGAATTTATTTTTGAAAGATTGGTTCAAAAAAATATGATCAGTTAGCTAATACTGAATCCATTCCTTGAAATAATTCCTTTTCTTAATTAGTACAAATAAAATTAATTTTTTGAGTACCATCACATTAGAGGACATTCCAAATGGCAGTGTATCCAATTTAGGCATTTGATCAAGAATATGCTATAAAATGGAGAGATAAAAAGAGACACCCATGCTTCTATGACCAATCAAACTTGTGTATCTACTAGAATCCATTTCCCCAACATAATAATAACAACAAATAACAATAGTAAAAATAACAAAAAAAAATAATAATAGTATAGACCTCCACCATAAAATCAATAGCAACAATGTTAGCCATAACATCAATAATAAGATGGCTCTAGAACTAAGGACAAGCTAAGTAAACTAACCAAGGAGGCCATCATGCCATTGTGTATACCTATAACAATGTTTTAGGACATATTTCAAGTGGTCATGTTATCACTATCACCATTAACCCTTAGCCAATAACTAATAGCCTAGATCCTCACCCAATAATAACTATCAACTGAGTAATGCTTACCAACTCCCTTATATTGGTAATTATTATTTAGATCATGTTAGCAACCAGGATCAACACAATCTTAGAATTACCATTCTAGGCCCCATTTCCTACCCAACCAACTACCAAATCCAAGTACCATATCAAGATTGTGAAATCATAACTTAATGAGCCAATATCACTATCAAAGGACTGTAACCTAATATTACAAATGAGCCCATTTAACCTTCCATGCCTATCAAAAATAAACCAATCAATAAAGCTAAGGGGAATACCTATGATATTATGGAATAACTAAAAAAGATACTTGCACATATATCCATCATGGATTTACTACGTATGTCTACCATCAATAAAGACATCTTGAATGAGTACTCAAACCAATTACTCATGTCAGATGACATCACTAAAGATAAATTCAAAGCCATGGTGACAAGTCATCCCTAGGTCATATGTATAATAACCCATTTTACATCAAGGTCAGTTTAATGAATCATAGAGTTAAATGCATCCTAATAGATAATGGTTCATGCCTCAATATTGTGTCTCTAAAATTGGTCAAGAATTTTAGATACATGTTAGTCAACTTGAAACTAGATACCATCATTATCAATGCATATGATAATGAATAATGAGAATATCAATGTACTATTAGCTTGCTAGTGGTCATTAGGCCTTTAACCCATGATAATCTATGCCATGTTTTAAACTTGGAACTATGTTACAATCTATTAATTGGCAACCTTGGATCCATGAAATTAGGGTCATGCCTTCTACATTACTTAAGTGTATAATATTTCCACATTCAAGAATGAAAGTTTCTATAGCAAATGATCTTCAACCATATTAGTATTGTAAATACCTCGGGGCCAAATATGAAAGCTATAACTATAAATTTATCATGAATCCTATGCCCAAATATGATGAAGAAAGAACCAAAAAGGGAAAATCCATTGAATCAAGACTAGAAGATAACTACATTGACTGATATAATTTAGCTTCTACCTTAGCCATGCCTCCACTAGACATTTCCAATCACTTCTATTTAAATGACACAGGTCTCATAGAATATAGTACCCATAATGCATTCCATATTTACAAATTATAAAAAAATATAAAATCTTATGGGAAAACTAAGGCTAAAACCAATCACATGGAGTTGTAAACCAAAGCAAAATATTAGTTGAATAAATCCATTATTTTGAAACCAACCTCTGGCCTAGAAAAAGACTCCTTAGTCAAAGATGATTTAGATATTTACACTTATGAGTTGTCTAACTATTACCAAAGTGTAAAGTATCCTATCCCTAATTGGATTATGAATCATTTAACTTATGAAGGTAGAGGCCTAAGGCTACATCAATAAGGCATGATTGAACTAGTATTAATGACCAAGTATAATTGAATGCATGGTATTGGATTTAAACTACCTGGGGGTGACCCCACATACTTTATTCACTTTTTAATACCAAAAACTAGTGAAGATGATGTTGGTAGTGACATAGGTATAATTATAACATCTAAGATGACCTTACTGCTAAAAATTTGTTTAAACTCCATACCATTTACATTGTTAACCTTATTTATCGACCTTTATCATTAACCCTTTATCACCCATAGTTTATAGAATAGGACCAACAAGAGTCAACAATGCTATTAGATGAGTTTAAAAAAAAATGAGGCCATATAAATTTTTTTGGGATTAAGGAATCACAATAAAGGATTTTCTATTAGATTGGATCCTACTACCTATTTTGGAGAGTGGGTGATCTTCCTTGGCTAAAAAAAAAATAAAATCAAACATTGAGGCCTAAAAGTGAAAAACTATTTGAGAAAATTTCTAACCAAGGTAAAATTTAAGAGAAAGGAAAGTCTCTTGGTAAAAATGAGTTTCTGATACCATTAGATAGGGATGTTCACCCTTCTTCCTATGAATCACAAAAAACTATAGCCTAAAGCTTATTTATAGATTAGAGATCAATATTGAGGAGCATAAATTTTTTGCATATATTGTTCAATAGTGACATGAGTTATTTGTTTCATGGCCTTTGCTAGCATTAGGATATTCTAATTTGTACTAATTTGGAGAATTAGATGAGCTAGTCTAGTTAGAGGACTTTGCCATTGCCCATCAGTTTAACTCCTTTCCAACTATGTTAGAATATCTTTCTACACTTCTTATGGAGGATATTTTAGAGGTTAATATTGGGAATCTATAGGAACCAAAGTGGATAAAATTAGGTCCATCCCTCGCTAAGGATAAATGTGAAGTTTTTATATCCTTTTTGAGGTATTTTATTAATATATTTGTATGGACTTGTTTAGACATGCTAGGTTTAGACCCTACCTTAATTTGGAATCATTACAAGGATTCACCAAAGATTATAATAGAACATTCAACATATATTTGTGCATGTTTATTATCAACTAATCATCAACTAGGTTATGGACCATTACCAGACCAAGGAAGAGAATTTGGTACTCTATAAAGATATGGTTGATACTCTTAAATAGTAAATTTCCAACATTTAATTTAAAAGAATACCTTGAGTTAATAATAAAATAATTGATGATATGGCCACTATTGGCTCCATGATATAGTTCATAGATAGAGCAAGGTACTACCAATTTATCATATAATATCTCTTAGTGCCAACCCATGAATAATCATCCATCAAAATGGTTTGTGACATTGTTGGTTTCACATCTCACTGGTATTCAGACATATACACCTATCTTCAAGACCCAACTATGATTATTGATTTATCATTTAAATAAAATCCTTCACACTCAAATCATGTCATTATACCCTACTTAAACCAACCTTGTATCATATAAGCTATGAAAGAACTCTACATTATTATTTACCTTTGATAGAATCTAGACTAGTGTTGATGGAAGTTCATGAAGGAGCGTATGGAGCCCACACTAGTGGGGAAATCCTAGCCAAAAATTTACTATGTATGGGTTATTATAGGATTACTATGGATGAAAATGTAGATGCATATGTGAAGAGGTGTGTAAAGTGTTAGAATCATGACAATCTGATTCATGCTCTAGCCAAGACACTCAAACCCCTAACAACACCATAGACATTATCAACATGGGGAATTTATCTTGTATTTAAGATAAATCCTACATATTTTGATGGATATAAACATTTCCTAACTATTACTAATGATTTATATAAGTGGGTGGAAGCCATTCCTCTTAGTTACATAATTGGTAAGTAGATATCTAAGTTTATATTCAACCATCTCATCTTATATTATGGTATCCCCTCAAACATTATATTCAATAATGGAATATAATTTAAAATAAAAAATGTGAAAGCATTTAATACCCAATACCATATCAAACAACATTTATCTACTACCTATTACCCACAAGGCAACAACCAAGCTGAGACTTCTAATAGAACCATTATCAATATTATGAAGTAGATTATTAATAATATTGGTCATAATTAACACTTGAAGCTATTTAAAACCCTATGGGCATACCATACCATATTTTGTAATCCAACAAGATATACACCCTATTCACTTATTTATAATACTAAGGCCATTCTTCCTATCAATACTGAGTTGCTTCTCTCTAGATTTTGTTACAACACATCAATGATGATGATGACTATAAATTAGATCATTTTAAGGATCTAGACTTAATTAAGGGAAAATGCATGGCCACCTTGAATAAGCTTCAGGCATATCAAAATAGATTAAGAGGAAAATATAATAAGTGCGTTAAACATCATGAACATGAGCTTGGTAACCTTGTCTTAAATAATAATTATAATAATGTCAATGTCAAAAAAAATAAAAAAGGAAAGTTTCAACTAAATTGGTTAGGGATCTATGTAGTTATTACTAACTATGGTTCTAGAGCATAGAGGATCACCATTCCAAAAGGAGATTAAAGTGATGAACCAATGAACATAATTCACCTCAAAAGTTTTAACACTCAAGGGACTCATATTATAATCTATAAAGATCATTTAAGTTATGACACATTATACCCATTCTTTGTACTATACCCTTACCATTATATCATACATAACCCTTTACTATCTAATTATTTTTTACCTAACCTCACCTATCATGTTGGCCTTGGTTTCAATTCATTTTTATTTTAGGCATGTTTAGTGGTTGATGACAAATTTATTTCCAACAATTGTTTCAAATTAAATGTTTGAATGGTAATATATGAAAGCGGTATGATAGTGGTCCTATAAATTACATACTTCATTTGTTGTTACATTTCATAATTTTATTACTAATTATAACCACTTATGGGAAAATTAGTACCACTAACCCTTTTTTTTGTTTCCTAATTATAACCAATTATAAGAAAATTAGGAACAACACCCTTACCATGCATTGTCACATCACCTTACCATTATTGTTTCCATACCTTATGATTTGTCTTAACCTAAACTTGATGGTACTTAGTAAAATGAATTTTATATAGGTATAAATATAATGATTTGGGGTCCTATGAGACCATGTAAGAAGTACTCAATTCATGTTGAGGTCAGCTCAATCACCCCCTTTTCGACACTCTCATCATTTCGTGAGTAATTTAATTTTGAACTCTCTCAACATTTTAAGAGAAACATAGGTCACACTCCCACCATTTTTTGAGTTGTACCATTATGTATCTCATGATTCTAAATTATGTTGAGATACTTAAAAAATTCTAAAAATAATTGAAAAATTTCAAAAATACTACAAATAAAAAAATCATGAAAATTGGCTTAAAATTTCCACATGAAATATAAAGCCACCAAAATTTTATGGGATGGGACATCTTAACTATTCAAATTAATTTCTAGACCACTTTGATATTTTTTTTTTCTAATTTTTGGGAGAACTACATTGGCTTGAGGTCCACACAAACTATGTAGGTAGCACTTGTATACATGAGGTATCTAGAGTTAGTTCAATTACCTTCCTTTATTTTTAGACCACTTATTTGCCTTAAGGATTATGGGACTCCTAACTATTTCATAAGTAACCACTTGTCATTTAGTTTTCCCATCCTTATTAGCCTTAGCCATACACTCTCACTATTTTGTGAGTCAATGTTATGAGCATTGTGAATTCAATTTTGATACACTAATGACCACTTGGATTTTTATATGATCTCACCATTTTATGAGAAACCATTTCCAACTCTCTTTCCATTCTATGAGCTCATTTTTGTTCCAAGCCATAGATGTAGTAAACTCTATGAATTACTAATTCAATTCATTAGTAAATACTCATCTCTTATATTTTAGTGTGGTTTAAACCTAAACCATGCTCTCTCATGCTTGTGTGATTTATTTGTGTTAATATTTTCATGATTGTGAATGTCATCCCCCTCTTTTCCTATGAACTCACCATTTTTTGATATCACTCCTATTTTCTTCTATAAGTCAATCATGTTTTCTTATCATCAATTTTCTTCTATCCCATATCCTAGGAGAATGACATTTGGCCTGAAGTTCATGTTAGTCCTTTTATCCATGGAACTATGTAGGTAGTGTCCACTTACCTAGTATAAATAGAGTCATCTCAACTTCCCATTTCTTTTCTTCTATTCCCCCTAGTTTTTTTATTTGTGTCATTGTATCCTTTAGCCTAGAGGAAATGTTTACCCTCTTTTTTGTGTTGTTGTTCCCTAGGGACCAAATTATATGGTCTTAAATTTTTCTTAAACTATTTGTATAGTAAATATCTCATTAATATATTTTCAAAGCATTTTATAATTTAAAAAATAGACTTCATATGCAAAAGTTATGGCCTATTAAAGT
Organism: Torreya grandis; assembly: GCA_037957365.1. Classification (NCBI taxonomy): domain Eukaryota; kingdom Viridiplantae; phylum Streptophyta; class Pinopsida; order Cupressales; family Taxaceae; genus Torreya; species Torreya grandis. The sequence continues at coordinate 2,527,522 of JARHVA010001564.1, read as the reverse complement.
TTTTAGGTGATAATAAAAAAATATGTAGGTATGATGACTAGACATGCATGTGGTCCAATAGATTATTGATACATGGACCAATAAAATTCTCACATTTAGAGTGTCCATAATAGATCTAAAATATTCTCAAAGATTTTAGATAAATCCCACTTCCTAAGGCTTGAGAAATGGGATTAAATCCATGAATATTTCTTTCCCCACAAATGTGGGATATTTCCCATATAAATTTGGATATCTCCCATTTAAATTCATGGGAGGTTTAACCAAAGAGAAAGATATGAAGGGTGGTTCAACCCATTGAACCTCATCAACTTGCCATGCCCCATTTTGGGAGATAATTATAAGAAGATTAAATAAAGGCTTACAAAATGAGATGGATAATGAAAAAATACATAATTGGTGGGTTTTCAAAAACTATATAAACCCATGAAAATCATTTAAATATAATTCCAAGATAATTCCTAGAACACTCCAAGATCTCACTTACATTGAAAGTATTTGAGAAGCAAAATATCACTTGCATTATAAATCTTCCATTCCAAGGATTTGGATCCAAGTGTACATCTAAGAGGAGAAAGGGTTTTAATTGAGATCTCTTTAGAAGAATTTGGTGAGATCTCTATTTGTAACCAAGAGTAAAAAAATGCTTATAGCTTAGCCCTTTTCACAAAGAGTAAGAAATATTATAGATTAGCCCTTTGAAAAAAGAGTAAGAAAGATTGAAGCTTATCCCTTTGAATAGTAAACAAGTTTGTATGTCTTCATTACTGGAATAAAAATTATAGGCCTAAATTTATTACATAGACCTCTTTTGGCAGAGACACTACAACAAACTTATGAAAGACAAGTAGAACTAGAGCTAGTATCTAGAGCTAGAGCCATTAGCCAAACCCATAGGATATCAAAAAATTTATTTGTAAATAAAGAACCCTAATTGGGGATAAATAATGTGTAATGTGATTTTGCATCAATAATCAATTAGTTCCACCTTTGATCAGGGCCCAAAGATGTAACCCAGATCAGGTAAAATTTGTTATCAACCCTAGTTTATATATTATCTTTGTGGCTCATGATTTTGGTTTATTATTATTTTTAAATGATAATTTTAATTATTATTCCAATTTAAAGTTAATTAATGATAAATTTATAATTTATAAAGCATCCATAAAAATAAATCAATTGGTGTAGTTTTAAACATTCCCTATTTACTAATCAAGTTTGGTATCAAAGTAGTTAGACTACTAGAATTGTTTTTGATTGCATGATATACTCTTGACTATATTTTTGAAATCAATTTAAATATTCTATTCTATTAGGTTATTTTGAGACTTATTATTTTATTTTGATCTTATATTTTTAGTTTGTAATTATTTTGGAAGTATATGTTGTTTGCAAGAAACTATAGGGAAAGCCTTGAAGAGAGAGAGGCTAGAAGAGCTGGAAATTATCAACAAGAAAATTTAAGAAGAGAATGATTTCCTAATATTCAAGCTCTATTCCCTAAAATAAAAAATTACATGTTTGAGATCTGATATTGAATCTAAGGATGAAATCTTGATTAGATTGTAATATGGTGACCCGAAGAAGGATTTACCTTTCAATTTAGATGTAAAAACCATGATTGATGAGTGCACTATAAGTTATTCACCATGTAATTATTATTCCTCCCATTTAGATTTAGATTTAGGTAATGATGCTTTTAGGTCATTTAAAAAACACACTAAAGGCATTAGATCTCGATTACTATTTAAAATGGGATACGATGGAAAAGGCCTTGGTAAAAATTGTCAAGATTTGATTAACCCAATATAGGTAGAGGATCAACATCATTTTTGAAGTTTAGTTTATGCTAGTATGGAGATGGAAATTGGAGAGAGTTCCAGAACTGCTGAAGGAAGAAAAGCTTCTAACAACCAAGTGTTCATGCCACTAGCTTTACAATATTATTCCATGTAGAGGAATGTGACATAATCATAGGGTGATAAAAAAGTGTGTAAAAAATTAGAGAAAAGAGGTAATGTAATGCCACATCCTCATACTTATATAAATCATATCACTAAATATAATGATAATTTTAAAACTTTTGATGTTCTCTTTTAGTTTAAACAATATGTCTGTGACATACATAAAATATGGAATGCGTTTGCATGCACTTTTTGTGGGTTAAGTAATCACTCTATGGATAATTATTATAAGAGAAAATATTTTATAAGTAATTTGTTTCCTTTCATGGAAAATAAGACAAGTTATAAAGATCAATATCATAATCTAAAAGCGAGAAATGACAAATATGTTTCCTCATCCAAAAATAAGGACAAAAGGAACTATTATACTCATTGTTGTATAAGTGGGCACATGGTTGAGACTTTTTGGAAACTTCATCCATCATGCCATCCTAAATATGATAAGAAGAAGATAGTTTATGATCCTATTAAAAGTATAACAAATAATAAAATTGTTAATTCATAGGCAACCCATGAAGAAACCCACATATCTAAAGAAGATTCCATCAAGAGGGATCATCCATTAGATTAGATCGATAAGAATTGAATAGATTTTTTTCATAGATAAATTTTATTTAGCATGATTAAAAATAATTTAAATTTACTTATTTGGTTTCTATTGTTGATAATCATTAAGGAAACTAACCATTTATATGAACAAGTGTGGAGGTAGATCACTCATTAAGAGTGAATATAGAGCAACCATCCAAGTTGAGAATCATGCATGAGCAACCCAACATAAGAGACTTGGAGTAGGAAAATAGTAGACATGTTGATAAACATCATCATCATGACCATGAGTATAGGTGTACTTACAAGAGGGAGACAAAGTGGCATCAAGATGAAAGGTGCTTCCATAGTGCGTAACACTCAATTAAAGCACTATTATTTATGGATGTATGTGTCCATCCATTTTTGAAGTGTATTTTTTTGATGTATGTATATAATAATTGCATGCACATTTGTAAAATACACAAATTGAGTAATGTTTGTAACACATATGTGCTATATGTAAGACCCCAAGAAGGGCAATACATCAGTTACATGTAAGACCCCAAGAGGGGAAAAAATATAAAAGTGATAACCTGTTATAACATCAGTTAGCATGAAACATAATTTTATATCCTTGTGTTAATATTGAATAGTAAGGAGAATACAAAAATTAACCTCCATAGGATAAATGCATCCTGAACAAGCACAAATAGAAATTAGAAGGGTGAATAAGTGATACATTCACTTATTTCTGAGAAGAAGTAGACTTTTGGTGGATCAAACATTCTTCAATGGAGAGGTGTGATCCAAAAGTATTTCTAATAGTGATCAAATTATATGGTCTCAAATTTTCCCTAAACTATCTTCACAATTAATATATCATCAATAGCTTTCCAATGCATTTTATGGTTTGAAAAATAGACTCTGTATGCAAAAATTATGGCTCATTAAAGTTCTTACGCAAAATGAAAAAAATGTATAGGTATGGTGATTGGACATACATGTGGTCCAATATATTCTTGAAATGTGGACCAATGACATCCTCACATTTGGAGTTTCCACAATAACTCCAACATAATCTCCAAGATTTTAGAAAAATCCCACTTCCTAAGGCTTGAGAAATGGGATTAACTCCATTAATATCTCTTTCCCCACAAACATTAGATATTTATCATATAAATTGGGATATCTTTCATAAAAATTCATGGGAGGTTTATCCAAAGAGAAAGATATTAAGGGTGGTTCAAACCATTGACACCCATCAACTTGTCATGCCCCATTTTGGAAGATAAGGCTAAGAAGCTTAAATAAAGGCTTGTCCATGGGGATGGATAATGAAGAAATCCATAATTGATGGGTTTTGAAAAATTATATAAACCTTTGAATCTCATTTGTAAAATCATTCCAAGATAATTCCTAGAGCACTCTAGGCTCTCACTTACATTGCAAGTATTTGAGAATAAATCTCTCACTTGCATTGCAACTCTTCCATTCCAAGGTTTTGGAGCCAATAATCCATCCAAGAGGAGAAAGGGTTTTGATTGAGAGATCTTTATTAAAATTTGGTGAGAGATATATTTGTAACAGAGAGTAAAAAAAATATTATAGCTTATCCTTTTGTACAAATAGCAAGAAAGCTTATAGCTTAGCCCTTTGCACAAAGAGTAAGAAAGCTTAAAGCTTAGATATTTATATAGTAATAAAGTTTGTATGTATTCACTATTGGAGTAGTAAATATAGGCCTAGATTTATTGCATAGACCTATTTTGTTAGAGATATTACATCAGACTTGTGAAAGACAAGTAGAGCTAGATCTAGTAGCCAGAGAAAGAGCTAGTAGCCAGAACTAGAGGATGTCAAAATATTTATTTGTAGATTGAAAAAATATACTGGGGATAATTGATGTACAAATTAATTTTTCACCAATAATCAATTAGTTCCACCTGTGAGCAGGACCCAAAGATGTAACTTAGATTGAGTGAACTTCATTATTAACCCTGGTTTGCATATTATCTTTGTGGCTCATACTTTTATTTTATTATTAGTTTTGAATGTTGATTTTAATTATTATGCTAATTTCAAGTTAATCAATGTGAAATTAATAATTTATAAAGTATCCATAAAAATAAAGAAATTGGTGTAGTTTTAGACACTATCTATTTATGGATCAATTATGAGACTCCTAAATATTTCATAAGTAACCACTTGTCATTTAGTTTCTCTATCCTGATTAGTCTTATCCATATGCTCTCACCATTTTTTGAGTCAATGTTGTGAGCATTATGCATTAGAGTTTTATACACTAATGACCACTTGAATTTTATTACGTTCTCACCATTTTGTGAGAAACTATTGCCAACACTCTTGTCAGTTTATTATCTCATCTCATTCCAAGACATAGATATAGTAAACACTATGAATTACCAATTAAGGAATATTTCAAATAATTTGTACTTATACCCACTAAAATGGAGTGGAGAAATTTTTCTTCAAAAATAATTTGCTTATGTTCCAAATAAAATGGACTATTTCAAACCATTTGAGCATAAATCATTTTAAATGAATTTGAATATTTTGAATAATTTGGACTTATACCCACAAAAGTGGAGCGGAGAAAATTTTATCCAAAAAATAAATTTCATATATTCCAAATAAATTTCAGTGTTTCAAATCATTTGGGCATAAATCATTTCAAAAAAATTGGGCTATTTTAAATAATATGGACTTATATCCACTAAAGTGTAGTGAAGATAATTTTCTCCAAAAATAAATTTGTTATATTTAAAATAAATTGGACTATTTCAAAGCATTTGGGCATAGATCAATTTGAATAAATAGAGCTATTTTGAATAATTTAAATTTATACCTATAAAATTGAGTGAAGAAGATTTTCTGTAAAAATAAATTTTGTTTAATCCAAATAAATTAGACCATTTCAAACCATTTGAGCATAGATCATTTCAATTAAATTAGACTATTTTAAAAAAATTGAAATTATACCCACTAAAGTGGAGTGGAGAATATTTTCTCCATAAGTATGTTTTCTCTATTCCAAATAATTTTAATTATTTCAAACCATTTGGGAGAAAATCATTTTGAATAGATTAGACTATTTCAAACTCGTGGCACGCTTCTGGGCCATGCATTGATCTCCTCTAAGACTTATTCTTTGTAGGTAAGGTTACGTATGATGCTTTTTTACACCACATGCATAACCAAATGGTTGTGGTGAAGGATTTTAACCTAATAAATATCATTAATAACAAATATGAAAGTGATAAAAATAAGAATGCACAAAAAAACTAAGTTACCTCTCAAAATTAAACCATAGAGATAATATTTTATAAGTGAGGAAAACCATTGAACGGTGAAAAAACCCCACAATTTATTATAAGGATTAAAAAAAATATGTTCAAAAGTAAAAGATTGATAAAAAAAAAACAAAAGAATAGAAATATAATTATTCTTGGTGAAGAAAAAAGGAGAGGAAAAGCTTTTTTATAAAGCTAGAGAAGGAAAATAAGAGTCACATAAAACCCTATTATGACCTTAGAAGCCTTCCAAGTGTGTGCCACTTATGTCTTAATCCCTCAAAAAGAGAAAGGAGGTGTGTGCCATGTGGAGAGAGGAGTTACTCATGTAAGTAACTGCCAAATCTTAAGAGATAAATAAGGAGAGAGTGACACCTCAAGGAATCTAGATTTATGAGAATTAAAAATTTACATAAATATAAATTCCTCACATATGGAAAAAAAACTTAAAATAAATTATCTTGAATAAAGGGTAATTATAAAACTCCCCTTTAAAATTTATTTAGGGTTTTTACTAACAAAAAATAAGGGAGGAAACATCACTAACTCTCTCACTTGATGAGAACGAACTTTAATCCTAACTTGTTACAAAAGAAAGCAAACTTGTCTTTACATAGAAGCTTAATGAATATATCAACCATTTGCTCTTCGGTACGATAGAAGAGAGAAGAATTTGATTGTATTCAAAAAATTCATGCTAAAAGTGATGTTGAATATCAATGTGATTTTAATTTTCATAAAAAATATATTTTTGCTTAGATAATAACACTTTGATAATCACCAAAAATCAAAGTAACCAAATGTTTTAGATAGCTCAAATTTATAAGAAATATTCTAAGCTAAATAGATTTCTTTGTATCATTATTAAAATCTTTATATTTAGATTCTATATAAGATAGAGATATAGTTATTTGATTTTTATTTTTCTATAAAATAGTGCCAGAACCCAAAGAAGAAGCAATAACTACTAGTGGATCTACGATCATTAGGATCACCAGCCCAATTAGAATCTGAATAACCCATCAAATAAAAATTGCTATTCAGGGTATACTCGATGCCAAAAATTATAGTACCTTTAATATAATGAATAATTATTTTAGTATCTTTAAAATGAGTATCTTGAGGTTTAGACATAAAATGATAAACCAATCTAACAAAAAAGACAATATCAGGATGAGTATGAGTAAGATAATTTAAACTCCCAACTAATTGTCTATATAAAGTTGGATCAACACTTTGTATTTCCATATAATTAATTAGTTTAACATCAAGTTCACAAGGAGTATCAATAGGTTATAAATCCAACATATTAAATCTAGATAATAAATCATATGCTTATTTAGATTGAGAAATAAAGATGCTATCCTTTTCTTGTCAAAATTGAATGCCTAAAAAATAATTTAAGAGACCTAAATAGGTCATTTCAAAGGTATTCTTCAAATAATTTTTAGTGGAAGAAACCATTGAAATATTACTAGAAATTATGATTAAGTCATCAACATACAAAACAATAATAACTATGCCATTTGAATTTTTTTTATAAAAAGATTAAGATCATTAGAACTACGAGTAAAGACTTGAGCTATAAAGAATAGATAAATTTTAACGTATCATTATCTAAGAGATTGTTTTAAATCATAAATAGATTTGTTTAAATTACATATAAGATTTTCATTGCCTTGATTTATAAATCTAGGAGGTTGAGACATATAAATTTATTCATGCAAGTCACCATTTAAAAAAGCACTCTTAACATTCATTTGATAAACATGTCAATGCATGTGAGCAACTAAAGCTAAAACAACTTTAATATTAATAATTTTATAAATAAGAGCAAAGGTTTCATTATAATCAATTCCTTCAATTTGATAAAAACCTCTTGCAAATAATCTAAATTTATATTTTTTAATTTGATTGTCAAAATTGAACATAGTTTTAAACAATCATTTACAACTTACCAAATTATGTCCTTTAGGTAGAGGAACTAAGTCCCAATTTTTATTAGAAATCAAAGAGTTGTATTCATCATGCATAGAATTTTCATAATGAGGGTGACCTTAAACTTGTTTTAAAGTTTGAGGATCATTATTGTGTATAAATTTAGACATCAAAGCATAATTTCAAAATTGTTGTCTAGTTCTATGAGTATCATTAAGATCAACATTAATTCTCAAATATTTTATAGTAGTTTTGGCCCATTTAAACATAAATTTAGGTGGGACAAGACTATAATAAGGAGAAGGAATTTGAGGAATAAATTCATTATGAAACACATCATTATGAAACACATCATTATGATCATCACTAGATTCAAAAGGAAAAGAAGAAAAAATAATATCAAGAGAATCAAAGTTGAAATCACAATCAGATACACTATTTTCAAAAATATTAACATCCCTTTTAATCTTGATTTTTTTAGTTTGAGGATCATAAACCCTATAATATTTAGATAATTCATCATTATCAACAAATATAAAAGTGTCTTCTTTAGAATCTAACTTTTTACATTTTTCAATTGGAATATGAACAAAAATATCACAACAAAAAATACACAAATGTTTTAAACTAATTTTTATACCACTCCAAGCTTCTTCAGGTGTAATATTTAAAACAAATTTAGTGGAATTAATATTAATGAGATAAAATAAATAATACATGGCTTTATCCTAAAATTTATAATACATATTTTTAACATGTAACATACACGTAGTCATTTTAGTGATGGTCTATGTTTACATTAAATAACACTATTTTACTTAGGTGTGTAGGAAATAGTTTTCTCATGTTTAATTTTATTTTACTTAAAATATGAAAGAAATCATTGTTAACATATTTAGTACCATTATCAGTGCATAATATGTGTAAAAAATAATTAGATTATTTTTCAACAAATGTATGAAACTCAATAAAAGTGTCTAAAACTTGATATTTAATTTTAAATAAATAAATCCAAACTCACCTAGTACAATCAACAAAACTTAAAGCATACTTAGCACCATTAATAGAAAGAGTTTGTAGAGGGCCTAAAATATCACTATGAACTAAATAAATATTTTCATTATCATGCCAAGAGTGATTTTTAGGAAAAGATTTTCTATGAATTTTAACATTCATACAACCATTATAAGTAAAAGTAGTGAGAGAAATGTTAGGCAAACCTTGCACCATATTAAGTTTGTTCATTAGTTAAATATTATGGTAATTAATATGACATAATATTTATTACCATAAATTAGCATAATTAGAAACAAGCAAAGCATGAGAAGATGACGGAGAAGAAAATCTAGTAAATTTGAACAAATTATCATTATCTAGAAAAGTAATAGTAACTACTTGAAAATCTTGCTTAGTAGAATTAACATAACAAGTATAATTAATAAATTCTACTTTATAGTCTTGTTTGTATAATTAAGGTATACAAAATAAATTAAATTTAAAATCAAGAATAAGCAAGACATCATGCAATTCACCATTAGGGATTTTAACATTTTCTATGACTTCAACATTATAAGAAACATGATTTGCAAGACTTAAATGATTATTAGCAAGATCTTATTCTAAAGAAGTAAAAAATTGAGAATTATATGTCATATGTTGAGTAACACTAGAATTAAGAATATATTCAATAAGAGAAGCACGCAAAGCATAAATAAAAGCAACTTTAATATTAGACTTCTATTTTGTTTGAGTCTTATTGTTATTAATGATAGCATTATCTTTGACTTTAAGCTTTTTATTTTTAATATCACATTTATTTTTAAATTATTGATCTTTATCACAAGTATTTTTGTCATAATAATTACACTTTAAATTTTTCTTAGGTTTAAAGTTCAATTTTTGATCTTTATTATCACGTGTATTATTAGACTTAGCATGTTCTTTACCATTTTTATGTTTGTATTTAGAAACAAAAGCATGTTCAATAGTCTTAATACTATCAAATTGAGTTAAATTTTGATTTTTTTGATGTAACAAAGTACAAAATAATTCAAAATTCAAAATAATAGATAAAGTAAGAAAATCTAGTTGAGAATGAATATTAGTAATAAACTACTGAAAAGATTGAGGCAAACACTTTTTCATAATAATATGAATCAAATTCAAATCAGAAAGTTTAACACCTAAACCAACTAGTTAAGAATGTAAAGAATGAACTTTAATCAATAAATCATTCATATATTTGAAATCATTATACTTTAAATTAGATAATTGATTCCGAATTTAAATTTTACAAGATTTATTCACAACATCATAAGCAGATTTAAGTTTAGACCAAGTAATAGAGGCAAAAGAAAAACCATCAATATAGATATGTAATTTAGGGGTCATGGCCATGCCAATGAATTTTAAAACCTCATCATATTTTTCTTGTTATTTATATTGAATTTCAGTAGAGACAGTCTTAGTATCTAGTTGAGGATCCATGCCATCTACTAGGTGTACCAAATATTTAAAAGTAAAAATATATTGCATATGCAATTTTCATAGATTGTAATTGGTGGATGCGAGTTTAAATTTAGTCAACAATTGATTAATTGTACTGTAAAATTTCACCTAATAACCAAAAAATAAATAGAAAAAAAAAATCACTTAAACAATAAATGCGTAGGAGGGGCAAGACACCAAAGGAAGACTTTATAGAATGTAAAAAGAATAGCTAAGAAAATATAATTGGAACCGAAAAAAAGATACAAGAATTGTAAAAAAAATTAATAATTAATTTACCTAAAAGGTCTAAAAATATTTAAAGTTAAAGTAATGACTTATATCTTTTTATGAAAACTTTAAATAATGAAAATATATAAAAAAAACTTGGATAATTTAAATAAATTGCCAATTACATATGAAGTATACAAAAGATAATTCATAAAAATCTCTTCTTTTTAATCATGAAGGATTTAAAATATTAAATGAAAGATGTATTTTTTAATAAAAAGACTTTAAACCTAAAAATTATCTTTTTTTTAAAACAATAATAAAAAACTTTATTTCTCTCTGAGAAAAAAATGAAAAGTTTATTTTATTAATATAAATTAAACAAGGCTCATAACATGCAACTTTTAAAAAAGAGTGAATTTTTAAGAAAGTATGATTTGATAATAAAAAGGTCTTAAATGTTTTTTTTTTTTAATACCATGAAAGGATTTGTGTTAAAAAAAAGTAAAGCGCTTCATGGTAAAAGAAGCCGATTTCAAGAAATAAGGTAAAGAAAATTTGAATGAACAAATATATACATGAATTGCCCTTTTCTTAAGATGTCAACAGAAAAAAATTAAATGAGAATTAATTGTAACCGAAGCTGAAAACAAAATGCTTTATGTAGTAAAGAAGGTGTTAAATAAGGCATAGTAACAAAGGAAAAAAATATTGAAATATTTAATTAAAATACTAAAAATGAATAAAATGCCCAACTACAGAAGAATAAATGTATGGTCATCTAGTGTAAATGGAAAAATAAAGAAAGATTCTTATAATTGTTATTTTTTTGTAGAACTGAGATGAGGTGACTTGCAGGAAAAAAAATTAAAAAAGATAAATAACTGAAGAAAGAGGGCACTGAAATAAAATAGGGGTAAATACCTACTTGTTGAAAGCCAAGAGAAAAGAGACATTACAGAGCTTGGGTTGAATAAAAGGAGTTAAGAACAAATTCCTCCAATCGAATCTATTTTTCTCTTTGTAAAGATACTCTTAAATAGCTCTAAATTTTTTTTTGAGCAGCTAGAATATATAGAGAAAATATGGCATGAACAGAACTAAATTCTTTTGAGAGTAAACCAAAAAGATTGAAAGATTAAAAAATTGATTTGTAATACTATCTTAAAGAAAGATTAAATAAATAATTAATTTAATTTAACAAGAAAAACATATTTATGAAGAAAAAAATAGAGATATAAAAGGGTAAATGCTCATTAAAAAAATTGGTAAAAAAATTACTATAAAACTATTTTTTTAAAAAAGGGTAAAACAAATGAATATAGCCAAAACCTGAAAAAAAAAAGGTTAGAAACTACTAACTTAAATAAGGAGAAAAAAATTAGCAAAGGTTAGAGCCCTTACAAATTTTTTTGGTGAATTCTCCTTAGAAAATTTACATATCTATGAAAAAAATGTCATTAAATGATCATAGCTTTAATACCATGAAAATATTTTAACTTAAAAAATATTATTAATGACAAGTATGAAAGTGAAAGAAACAATAATGTATAAAAAAATTAAGTTACCTCTCAAAAGCAAATCATAGAGATAAGATTTTATAAGTGAGGAAAACCATTGAATGGTGAATAAACCTCACAATCTATTTGAAGGTTTACATTAAATATATTCACAAGTACAAGATTGATAAAAAACAATAGAATAATAAAGAGAGCTAGAGTGATTCTTAGTAAAGAAAAGATGAGAAAAAGAGCTTTTTATAGAGCTAGAGGAGAATAATAGGAGTTACATAAAACCCCATTACGACCTTACAAACTTTACAAGTGTGTGTCACTTGTGTCCTAATCCCTCACAAAGATAAGGGAAGTGTGTGTCACGTGGAGAGAGGAGTTACTCATGTAAGTAACTCCCAAATCTTAAGAGAAACATAGGATATAATAAATTTATGTGAATTAAAAATTTAGATAAATATAAATTCCTCACATATGGAAAAAGAAACATAGGATACAATAAATTATCATAAATAAAAGGTAATTCTAACATGTGTTCTGCATATCTAAAGTATATTTTTAGAAGTATTTGTCACTACTAACACCATATACTTATTTTGACAAACACATGCTGATTTTTTAGAATCAAGATAATACTATGGAAAAGGTGTTGAATTTATGGCTTCTCCCTAAGGAAACCATGACATAAAAAGGCAATAATCCCACTCCAATAAATAAGTTTAGGATGGGAATGTGGATTAGCATGGTACCCTAGGTGAAATTATAAGCTACAAGCTGAGAGAACAGATCATTCATAAAGATAAGTTATAGAAGTCAACCTTGACCAAATCAACAACTATTGGAACTATGATCTATTTTCTCATATAACCTCCTTAAAAACCATCACTTTGTCTTTTTATTTCTTTGTTTCCCCTCTACTTAGGGCCTTCTTTGTATAGTTTTCCTTCATGTTTTTTATTGTGCGTTCATTTTTAGATCCTTCTAATCTATTTTTTATCAGTCTGCCATGTTTTATTAGGCCTCCACGAATGTTTGATAAAATTTATAAATCTTGACTCTATATCCTAATGAATTGGTACATGATCTTACATTTTTGGGTTCTTTTCACACCCACATGGGGTATGCATCCCTAGGTGAGAGCTAGTGCTAGTGCCCAAAATTGAATTGAAGTAATTGAGCCCTTATCAAGTGTCAATGCCTAAGTCCTTGTCCCAACTTCCATCTCTAAGTGTTCCTTTTAAACGTTAAGTTCATGTGAAAATTTTCTAAGTCCTAATCTAGTCTTTACTTAGTCAATGTGTCTTTCCCTTAGACTTTTTTGGGATTTTTGCATAAATACAATGTCTAATGAAAATAGGTCTTCAAGTTTTTTGTCTCGATTAAAAAGTTTGAACACTTATTTTTTTCAAAAAAAAATTTTGTTAAATTTTTTTTAAAGTAATCAATGCCAAGTATTTTGTGAAAAAATTGAAGGGTCATTTATTTTAAACATTTTGTCTTTGACAAAAATTCTGAAGGGCACTTGTCCACCCTTTGGGTATTTTACTGTGGGTAAAATGTTTGAAAGAATCACATATTATTTAAAAGATGTAAAGTTCTTATTTATTTCTAATTTTTTTCCCATCACAAAAGGTCTGAAGGGACTTAAACTTCAACAAAAGTGAAAATGTTTAATTTCTTTGAAAAAAGAGCTAAGTCCAATTCCTTCAGGGAAAGTGTAAGGTCCATTTATTTTAGACTTTTTGTCCATGATAAAAATTCCAAAGAGAACTTTCCCTTTAGGCATTTTTCTCACAGCAAAAAAGTCCAAAAGTAAAGTCTGAATTCTTTCAAAAAAATTGTAAAGTCCTTATTTATTTCAAACATTTTGTTTATGAAAAAAATTCCCAAGGCACTTGTCCTTCGGGCATTTTGCCCACACAAAAATATTGACAAAAAGTTATTTTTTTGATAAAAGTATAAGATCAATTTCTTTGGATAAAATGCCAAATTTAATTTCTTCAGAAAAATTATTGTAGACAAAATGTTTGAAATAATTCTTATAAAGACCAAAGGGCTGATGAAAGTAGGAACACCTTCAATGTATCTCCTAGGAGATACCTTTCAAACATGCACAAGAGTGGATTTATCATTTCAATATATCTCCTAAATTGGAATATTTCAAAGAATTTGGGCATAGATCATTTTGAATAAAAAGGGATATTTTAAAAAATTTAGACTTCTACTTATAAAATAGAGTGAAGAAGATTTTCTCCAAAAAATAAATTTGGTTTATTCTAAATAAGTTAGACTGTTTCAAACCATTTGAGCATAGATCGTTATGATTAAATTGGGATATTTTAAATAATTTTAAATTATACCCACTAAAGTGGAGTGGAGAATATTTTTTCTATAAATATGTTTTCTCTATTCTAAATAAATTGAATTATTTCAACCCATTTAAGAACAGATCATTTTGAATAGATTGGACTATTTCGAACTCATGGCACCCATTTGGGCCTTCATATCAATCATTGATCCTTTGAATTACCTTCTATTATTAAGACATGTGGCAACATTTGACTAACCAAATTATGGTTGAAAACATATTAAGCAATCTAGTTCATCTACATAATAAAATATCTTGACAATTATTTATTGTCCATTGGGAAGATCTTCATGAGAAAGTGTCAATATACTAATATATCAAGTTTGTAAATTTTAAGATAAATCGATGGAGTATCCAATTGCACTTAACTAGATTAAAGTAATTCTATATTAGAATTGATTAATTTGAAATTAATGGAACTATATTTGAAATTATTTAGAATTGATTTGTATGAAATTGATGATAATGTTTATTACTATAATTATAGTTTGTAACCAATAAATACACTTGAAAGAATCATAATATGGAGAAGTTACATCTTTCTATACATTGGTTCACAACGACTGGCATAGATTTTTTTCTCTCTCAAGAATGTGATGATAGACATCATTTTTATTCTTCAATATTTTTCATCTTTTTGAATTTTATTTATAGTATATCTACTTGATGTAACACAACTTATTTTCAATTTTTGATTTGTAACACAATTTTGAGAATTACAATCAATGAATAATGTGTTGGCAATTGAAAAATCATCTCCATAGATCCCTTTAAAAAGAACTTCATCCAATTTCTTTATGTTTATATTGATTGGCTTAGAATATATTTTCCCCCCCAAAAAACATTAAATTTGAACTTGTGTTACTGATGGCTTGAATGAGTATCCTCAAACGATTGTCCTCTATCATTGAATTTATTTGGAATGATCTCAAATGTAGTATGACATATTTTATATTTTATAATATTATTTTTTCCCCATATCATGCATTTGCATATCTTTTTTTTTTTGCACAACAAATAATAAGTCATCCAACCCCAAAATCAATAGTTTTTTAGAAGTTAGTTTTAGCTCCTCCTTTGAAATGTCTGTAATTTATTAAAAAAGAAATGAATTATTTATTAACAATATTATATTATAAGAAATAGAACATGTAAATTTTCTAAGAAAATGTTTTACATATTACTAAATTGGACTTTGATTCACATTTGATTTGTATTTCTTATTGTAACATAAAAACATAATGCATTTCATTTGATTCATTTTTTTTGCATTTCCTTAAATCTTATAAAGATTCATATAAACACATAAAAATAAATACATGTTCAGGCACATTATAACTATAGTCATTATACATAGATGTACCATTTTTATTGCTAGTTTTGTAACACACACACACACACACACACACACACACACACACACACACACACACACACACACACACACACACATATGTATGTATGTACACACACACACACACATGCACGCGTGCACACACACACACACACACACACACACACACACACACACACACACACACACATAATGTAGTAAGTGATAGACCACTCAAAGTGGAAACCACTTATAGTGCCAAATGATAGAACCACATGTAGTATTGAAATAGTTGGTAAAATAACTAGTGAAATAGGATGAAAACATATAGAGATCCATTCAAACACATACTAAAAAATAGAGACAATAAATACCAACTTATATTATCATTCATATTAACTCATTTAAAAATTATAGTCAACATTCATTAGACATATTTTATATGAACAGTGATGAGTTTCCATGCTCAATTAGACTACATAAATTTTATGGTTATTATGAGGCCCATACCAAATACATATCCTTCCTAAATACTCACTCACTCAATCTTACCAGAGTTATGTTGTTAATCACTTCCATTGATGATATATTTCTCTCATAGTCTACTAGCTTCAGCTGGGATGCTCCTAGGCATGTAGATACCATTGTAGATACATGTACTTATAACATCCATTAGAAGAGTCTAGATACAAATATAAGCCATTGGAGGATACAAGAAGAGAACTTAAGAGCTATTAATGCATTAAATTATAGTAGTCCAAAGATATATCTTTCATAGATAGAAGGATCTCAAAATTTAAAAGAAAATAAAGTGAAGTAAATACTGATAGATAGTAAGGACACAACTTGCATACATAGGTAGTTTAGATTACACCACCAATATATAAATGTTCATATTGAATCCTTATAACTTAACCATATCTTTATAAAATTTTGAAATAGCCTCATTTTGCCATAACTCATTTCTCATAGATGTTGATAGGAATTTAATATTGATCAATAAATATCTATATTCTTATAATAATAATAAAAGTATCAACTATTATTATGCATATCAATACAAATTTATATGTCTATACAGTCCATCACAAAAAACAAAGTAGGATTTAATCTTCTAAGCCATAGTTCACTATCACTAAATTCAAATGAATATACACCTTAATAATTAAACCCCCTTCATATACTTCCAATAAGACAAATCAAATTAAAAATTATTTAAATCAATAGGAATATAATTATTTCTATCATAATATACTTTATTATTATTTTATTGATAAAGAACACATAAATACTCTGCATCAAAATTTATTGTATTGAATACATAATATAACACATGTTGTGTTATTTTAAACTGGGTATAAATTAAACATGTAAATAACATTGTAATGGGTAAATTAAACATGTAAATAACATTTTAATTGGTAAATATAACCACATTCAAGTTTATACATCAATAAAATGAACCGACACTTCCAAATCCCAAGTTGATGTAAGTCTATATTTTATTGTCTTCTACAATATCCTATCTATGAAGAAAAATTCAATTGTAATGTGTTTAAATAAATAAAGATAATTAATATATTATATACTTATATGAAATTTTATAATTACACATTTATTAAAAGGGGTTTTCAATTTTTTTTGGATTTTTATAATTTGTATGGATGCACTCTTTCATTGAAACTTTAGTTCTTTATTCCCTACAAGGTATTATATAATGTAGTAACTAGAAATTCTCATCATCAATTGATTTGATATTTATATTTTAAAAATGTGTCTTGTTATATATTTTTACCTTGTTTTATTTTTATGAAGGCACCAACTTGTAGAGTTGTGTCATGGGTGGTTGTGTTAGAGACACAAAGTTTTAGAGTTGCATTGTGAACTGTTTTAATTGAGACAAACAAATGAAGAAATATTCTATTAGTATTATGAATTATTGATAAATAAAAAATTATGTAATTGGAAAAATATGCATGATCTTATCTTACCTTTTTCAACTTGAAATGTGTCATGTTTATTTATATTATCTTTCATTATTATTGTTTCTTCACTTGCAAGCAATGCCATTAATGCTACACATTAAAAAATTGCTAAGCTATTAGGTTTGAAAAATAAAGCAGCACACTAAAATATTATTAAGATTTTATATTTAAAAAATTAATCATGATTATAAAATAAATTATAAATTTTATGCACCTAATATTGATCGAAGTGGTTGTTATTTAATTGGTTACTCTAAATTTATCAAACAATTTTGAAATTAGATATTAAAAATTGTTTGTTTTTTAGTTTCTATAATGTAAGATACATTTATTTACAATTTTGTACAAACACACACCAATCCAACTCATGTATATACCCCTAACACATCACATTCATCTGAATCATTAAAAGTAAAGATAAGTTTCTCCCAAAAGATGTTATCTAGTTCATTTTTGAATGGCCTTCCTAATTTGTGTGTATCAATCATTTGAAAATTTGGTATGTCTTTGTAGATGTCAAAACCTTCTTCTAATCTACTTTGTTGTGAATGGAGGATAAAAAATTACATCTTAAAATGAGTGGGAGCTTGAAAAAAATTGATACCTATAATATGTGTCCAATCGAATCCATTACTATCTAGACCCCATAGTATGATACCCATATCTTTCATGGAATGGAAATCACTAGCATGCATATTATTGAGAGAGGTATGAATTCTAGAAAAATATTCTAGTTTTTCAATGATGAATACATTGAAGGCCCCTAGAATAACTTTATCAATCAATACCTAAAGGAATAGGCAAAGATGTTCTTCTTTAAAAACTTTAGTGAGATTCAAACGATCAATAATTATCGAATTGATAATTAGACCAAGAATGAAAATTTCATTAAAATATTCTGAAATGGATGCCCAAAGACATGGTGGTCCATAATGGTAGTTGAATCTTTCTATATCTATTCTTCGAAGCTAACTAACATCATTATGTAGATAATTTTTCAATATGCTTAATGAATCTTGAGATAATTCTTCCCACACTTTTTTATTTTTTGAAATACCTTCATTCAAGACACACATATCATCAAACCTTTTTGTAGAAATTATATAATGCTCCATTAACTATTTAGGTGTGATTGTTTTGTCTAGTGGTAGTGTCATATCATGGTTGTTTAAATAATCTATAATTTTTGATAATATGTTACTTTCTAGCTTCATTTTTTTACACCAAGTATCCATGTTGTTTTACCTAGCGGTTTTCAAGTAGGAAATAAACCCCTTTTCCAATAAATTTTCTATTTTTATTTTCTATTTGTCTAAAATCCCTTGAATAATTCTAAGTAATATTATACCAATCAAATTTAAATCTTGTTTATATGAACTAGATAAATTACCAATTTCAAACACCTTATCAAAATAATTTCAAATGGGTTATTCCATGAAAAGAAGGCATTTTCTCTCCTACAATTGTGTTGAATAGTTTATTTATGTGAACAAGTTTCTATTTTGTTCATGTATTTATTCCATCATCTTTTACCTATTTCAAGATTCTTCCAACCTCTTAGTTTGATAAGGTCATATGTAGATCAAACTCTTTATACAAATGAAGCCTTATAAATTGTTTCATTGGCTTCATTATATTGGTTACATATTTTGTGCACAATATGGAATAGAGTACAAGTTTTTAGAAATATTACCCTTCTAATATAATATTTGTTTCTCAGTGATAGTGAATTTTATTCCTCTAAAAGAATTCTTTGTTGTGTTGTAATTGTGTGTTGGCCATCTACAATTTTGAACCTTATGGTTTTTTTCTCCATCATATCTTCTAGGACAACCTTTGATTCAATAATACATTTAAGGTTGCTTGGATAAAAAAGAATTAACAAAGCATCCTTCATTGGAACATCATTATGTTTTAAAAATAAATGAATTATATCATTCACCCTTCTTTCATTTAGATTTTTTATTTTGATATTAGCATCCCTAATTCACAGAACTCTATAGGTATTCAAGGCATAATTATTAGAGGAAATATACCATTTAGATAATTCACCATGGGTCTAATCAGAAGTTTGTGTCAACAAAAATGTTCTAACCTTTTATTCAATCTTATTTTTCTCCATTGGTGTGAGTACTTGTATGGCCTCTTTCAAATCTGCATATAAATATGTTGCCTTTATTTGTTTTGTTTTCTTCAATATTTTTTCTATCATAACTGTAGGGTATCTTAAATACATGTTTACATAGTGGTAAGTAGAAGAAGTTGTTACCTCTAATTCATGTTTTTATTTTAACATACTTTGTATTCTAATGACAAAATATCTCTATCTATCAACCTAGACATTTGAAGGTTGTCATAGTTATTCAAATGAAACCAAAATGTTTCACAAGGAGGAAAATTATTTTTTATCAATTCCATTTTACTAGGTGTAAATTTATTGAAAATCATTGTATCTTGATGGAGAATTCCATCCTCTCCATTCCATACTTACAATTTAAATTGAAGGGAATCTTCAAGTTCATCTTTATCATAGGCAAGGATTATTCCAATCAGATAAGACTCATTTCTTGATGTAGTGCTAAACAACTATATATTTGAATGCATGTTTGGTGAACTAAATAGTTCAAAATATCAATCAACAAGAGTAATTTTGTCATCACCATAAAATGGAATATGTTGATGTAGATTTTAGTTTTGGTAGTTTAAATTGTACTCTATCCAAATTCTCTTGGAGTGAGACCTTCTTTTATTTTTTATCCAAATTATCTTCGAGTGAGGCCTCAATCTACCTTTTATGTGTGGGAATTCCTTTTTCACCTGAAGACATTCTGTAAAGTAATTGAAATGATTTAAGTATTGATCTTTTATAAAATGCAAGTTACATATTGCATCGGTTCATGAATTTTTTTTGTGATTAAATAATGATTAAATGTATATCAACAAATGCTAATTCTAAACTACAATACAAAATACATATTAAATCTTCATAATATATATATTAACTGATACTTACACTAATTAGGTATGACCAAACCAAAAATAAATTATGTGCACTAGTGAATATAATATGATAGGTAAAGTAATCCACAAACATTTGTTTCAAAGGAGAAATATGAGGAGATGTATATTTCTAATATGTGTCAAAATTCCCATTAACATGCACCTTCAAAGTATCTCCTAAGAGATACATTTCAATCATGCACAAGAGTTAATTTTTATTACAAGACATCTCATAGGAGATACCTTCAAGTTAACCATGATAGTATTACAAGTGTACTTCAAATCCCTTGGAAAATTTTAGTGTATTCTAAAACTTTTGTAAAAAAGACAACTGTCCTTACACTTGTACACTTGTAATTGGATATGACTGATTGACATACTTCCTTACATTCTATAAAATAGGTATCATCATTTGTAAAGGGGGAGAGTTTTAGAGCCAAAAACTTGTGTAAACATTGAGAAATTAATGCAATCGAGGAATTATGTAAAGATTGTCCATATTCATTTGTGTCATTTGTTATTATGTTTTCTCTCTCATTGGATTATTCTCTTTTCTATATTTGAATGGTTCTTGTGAAATATTGGTGTGCATATTTTAGTTATAGATTTGTTAACTTGTGCCAATGCTAGGTTGATTAAAATTTCTCAAGTTTATTTCATTTCCTTTACTCTTCTTGCATTTGGGATAATGTTTTTTGTTTGCTAGGTAAATTTTTAAAGTGAACTTGATTTTTATTTGTAGTTTTCTCATTCTTTTTAACTAGAAGGTATGGTAACATGCCAATAATAAATTTAAAATCTAAGGATCTAAATGGTATAGCAACAAGCCAATAATATATTTCTCTACTCTAAGGAACCAATGATATGGCAATAAGTCAATAAAAGATTTTTGGAATTACAAAGCACCACTAGGTTATGTATGCAACCATAATTTCTAGAAGCAAAGAAACTTATTTCTTCTTTTCAACCACTATATCATATGCATATGAAGAAAAAGTATCATGAGATATTGAGATCTAATATTGCTTCTTGCCACTAATTTTTCATTATAATAGATATATTTAATTATACTAGTATTACTACCTCCCTAAGGCTTGCATCCATTCTTTCCACCAACTTATGGAAAAGGTTTTAAAATTATTTGAAATGAATAAGTTATTTAAAGTTGATAATAATTTTGTTCTCTCATTATGATGATGGTTCATGGAGCTTGAGATTAAATGTTGATCTAAAAAATATTACATGGTTTTATCTATAAATACTTAACATCTTATATCATAGACTATGTAAATATTATCTCTTTGAATTTGTTACAGACTAGCATACAATAATTCCTACACATTAATCAAGGTCCTAATGAATCAACTTCCCACTTAATTTAAAGGTGGGTGAAAGTAATTTATTCCACTAATAGTGTCCCACACATGGACCAAAAAGACTTGTATGATATTTTATTACACTCTCTTCACAAATAAACTAGAAAATTCATCTAGAAGTTTCCATATAGATCTTATGAATACGCTCTAGAAAGTGTGCTTAGAATAGACCAAGTGGCCATATATAGTGGTCATAATACTTATGGATAAAATGGGAGAATTTTTACCCCTGACCAAAATATTGGGGGTTATAATAAAAATAATCCCAACTAATGTCCAAATATTTTGAACTATAACTAAAATTCTACCATAGATTGTGTAATGGACCAACCCAAGAAGATAAATTTTATTAAAAACAATCAAATTCAAATTGTAAATAATAATAAAAATAATGATAATGGGTATGTGATAAATCCAAAACATTTACCTATATTGCACATAGTATATTTTAACTATCCATCACTTCATGTAAATCAATATAAGAATCAATACCAAAATTAACATCAATATCTTAACTAAAACTAGAATTATCAATTTTAAAACCAATGTTTATATCCAAAAAACAATCAATAAAGGTTTGATCAACATAATTAGAATAATAAGAGATTATGATCCCAATGTGTATTATATTTTTCATAAGATCATGACACTCCCAAATTTAGGGAGTATGATAAATTCATCCATCAACTCCCTAAGGACCAATGAAAAACATTTGGAGACATTATTTTGGGAAGAGAAAATTTAAATCCTCAACCTTACTTGATAGGTCCTATGGCACCTTAGTATGCTAGATTGTGCATATACCAAAAAATATTCCCCAACCACCAATAACACAATATTCAAAATGTGCCACAAGACAACACTATCAACTATCCATTTTCAATCAGGACTCATGATGCCAAAGCTTTGATCTATACACACAACCAAACCCCAATATGGTGCTTTACCTAGGATCTTATGGAAAGATAAGGATGATAAGTCTCATTGAGTTATAAACAAATGAGGACATACAAATCAACACTCATACAATGGAATATTAACCACATTTTCCTTATCTCACCAATGTCTAAAAAAATGATGTTCAAGTAAACCCCAAACCTGTGGGGAACTATGACTATGTCTTTGATCTCACAAAGACTATTTCCTATATTTACTTCATGAAACTACTTAATAAATATCCTATCAATTATATGGAATTACCTGATGAATTAAGTATTGGTGAATTAGATAATGGTTTTGAAACTATTTCTTGCATAGATCTAAGGTTTCATTACTATAGAAACATTTTTGAAACTAACTCCCAAGACTCAATTTTTCATGAAATTTTCATGATTTCATTTGTATTTTTGATAATTTTATATTTATTTCACATTTATAATTTCCCTATATATATTTATAATTTATCATGTCAATCTTTACCACCTCCAAGTTAACTCAAACAAGATCCTAGTTTAGTGTCAGTTAACTCTAAGTCACAACTTATTCTTCTTACTTACAATTATTTCACATTTATTTGAATTTTTAATCCAAAAATTACATTATATATTGAATCTTAAAATATTTCATAGATCCAAAATCAACCTTCTATTATTTTGAAAAACTTAGCCTCAATTTGTAGTAATCTTTTGCTCATTTGCATAAGTTGGAGAAAGGAGCTCATGAGTGTGCAACTAGTAATTTTTTTTCATGATCAAACATGCATATTTCAACTATATTATTCCTCCTAATATTTTTTATTATTCCATTTTATTTTAATCTCTTCTTGATGAAGATTTTTAAGGTCATAATTGAGTGACATATCAAGGAGTTAGTTACATGAGGATTCAACATTTCCTCAACTAATTCTCCTTCACTTGATATCATCTTTGGTCATGTTGGAGGATTATTTTATTATGTATTTAATATACTATATTATATATTTTTTATTATAAAATTTTTTTATTTGAAATTTGATTCATAAAAACTTTGAAAAAATGTTTCATCTTTGTTTCCTTGATTAAAAAACTAGTTTCATCTTACTTTCATTCACACATTATAAATATTTAAGAGTAGTAGTATTTGCATTAAATATATGATATATATTTTAATCTTAAAATTATATATATACAATTGACACCATTTTATTTCATTTTTCATAGCACACATTCACATACATAAAAAACCACTAATAAACTTACATGCAAAAAAAATGGGAAACCAAAAGAAAATTTACATATAAAATTTGTTTGTTTATTTCCACAATAAATAAAGTAATTATAACTTATAAATAATAATTTTATATTTTCATTAATATATTCACATATCATTTAGTTACATATGAGATAATCAAAATACCAAATAACTCACATACTAGCTTGTATAGATAAACTAGATCTTGAAAACTTATAGATTATATTTACACACATAAAATCTGAATTTTAGATCCAATTTCACATTTTTATAATCAAGATTAAAAGTTTAATTATGTTTTAATTTTAATTTAATTGAAAATAAACACAAATGAAAACATCCGTTATTGTGCATGTAGGTGAAAGTTTGCATTCTCAAAAACAAAGGAAATGTAGCTCCATTGTTAGTTGGATTTCTAGTATTAACTTGTATTGTTCATAAAATATCAAGAAAATAATAAAAAATAAAATTAGATTTAATTTATTTTATTTCCAAGAACTTTTATTTTAGTAAGTAGTGTACTTTTTTTCAATTTTCAAATCCTTATCAAACTCTAAAAAAAAACAAAACTCAAAAATCTTATCCAAACAAAAACAAGTCTAAAATTTGATTTCATCCTTTAAAAATAGAAATTAAATTTTCATAAACCAAATTGAAACAAGAAAAAAAACTTAAAAAACCTAACAAGGTTACCTCACTCTTGGATGATGCTTCTTGAACAAGCTAATCTCCATAGAGTATGACATTTACCTAGAGTACATGTTCCCATGCCAACAAACAACATGTAGTGTGACATTAACTCAAAACTTAGAATATAAATTTTCAATTCCACTCCCATCCAAAACCTTATTATTGAAAAACTTAAAATTATTTACAAGTAAAAATACCCAATATAATCCTCAATAGTGAGACCCATTTGCATCATAGCCTGCCAAGCCTACAACCTCTATACATCTAGATATGAGCATCCCCATTTTTATTATTTATCCTCGAGTCTAGCCTCATCATATATCATTTTATTTATGGATGAAATCCACTAGTCATAACCAACCCAATAGATTAAACAAAATCCCAAGGTTTTTCAATCCAACCTTTTCAATTTTCCTAACCTAGTAATCACCAAGAACTTTTGTACCTTGTCCTTATCCATTTTAAGGGTTATTATAACTCCATATATTCATAGTTCACTAGCTTAAATGAGAAGTATTATGTAGGTGAGATTTTTTGGTATCACTATGAGCATCTTCTTCCATCTATCACTCAAGACCTTACTCTTATACCTTAACCTAACCAACTAGCTATTCCATCCCTTTCCATTCAAATCCCTCATTTTCATCATCCTAACCAATTGAATCATTATACCACTCATCCCATTATCTTTATATGGGTTATCTTGTCTAGGCCTTGAGAATTCATTTACATAAAGTATAAGTATATTCATTATACTAGTAATACTAAACATAACTTTTTCATTATAGTAGTATTAAAGCTACTGATATGCTAAATATATTCCATTATCTTGGCAATTTAATTATCTCAACCATTTCATTATTTTATTATAGTTCATAAAAAATGCATTATTTTTCCTCACATTCACCATTTGGGTCTCTATTGAATACAAGTAAGCATTAAATAATCTTAATCTTTTCCATTTCATTATCTTAACCATTTCATAACAAAAATTAGGTCTATCCAAATCTCAATGATTTCATAACTTAAACCAGAAAATAATGATTAAAAGGGTCATGTAAAGACAAAAAAATCACACATTTCAAATATAGTAAAACAATACATTACATAGATTAAATACCTGATAAGAAGAACTTGCAAAATTGATAGTGAAAAATGGGGTCAACACTTCCACCACTAATGCCACAATTAACATAATAGTCAATAAAATAATGTTTTTGGGCCTTTAAAAGGGAGAGAGAAAAATTGAGAGAAAATAATGGAAAGATAAAAAGGTAAAATTAACCTTAATTTTGAAGCAAGCGAGAATTTTTAATTATATAATAATTTAAAATTTTATATAAAAATTTGTAACATATTTAAAAATTATTTATATATTTAAACAGATTAAAAATTTAAAAAATGTACATTATAACAAAAATATTTAAATATTTAAACATAAATGAAAATAAATAATAAAATCATATAGTTTTTGAATATAAAAATATTTACAAATTTTTATTGTTTATTAAAATTATTCTAATTAAAAAACTTTATTTATATTTGTTCATTAAATTACATGATTAAATTATATAATAGGGATTTGAATCCTTAATTTTTAGCCCCCATAGAATACCTTTAATATAATTTAATTCACCAATTCAATTACCTATTAGAGCGATTCACCTTTATTGAATTAACAAACTAATATTTGGAGATGAATTCGACCTCAAAATGGTAATTAGAATAAGTGACACAAAATCATACCTAGCAACTCAAAGACCTAGACTTGGGAAAGGATTTTGTGGGATTATATAAATTATGGATATGTGAGGGCATAAATAGTCTACACCATTCCAATATATAAACATTAACTTTTCATTCATGACAACAAGCCGTGTCATATCTTAATGTAGAATCAGGGTTAAACATTTCAGCCAACAACATAAGTACTTCAACTTTGAAGCCCAATATTAGGGTAAAAAATACATGGCCAAATCACATCCATGTAAAATTAATTAAATTTAAATAATAAACTATTATCCAAACAACTTATCTTAAAAAAATATTTCAATACAAGTATCACAAAAACTTCATTTATCAAGATTATATAAACTATATTATTGATGAAACACAAGATTTAAACATATCTCATGGGAAGATTTTCAAGGGAATTTTTACCATTAACTAGTACATCCCAAGATGTATGCATCTAAATTTTCTCACTCCATTTAACGTCACTAATATTATTATTAGTTGACACTAATTTTGCTTATCTAATTTATCCCCTTTCATCTCGCTAATTTATCACCCCTTTTTAATTATTTATCTAATGTCCCTCTTCATTATTTTCCATCTAGTAACCTTATCCATCCCCATCAATCAATTAATTTATATCCTAAATCCCCATTATCTTATCCTAATCCCCACTTATCTATTATTTGAGAATTTTAAATTCTCATGACCCACATACCCACCTACACTAGCCTATTCGTAGGCTCTCCTACACCCCTAGTCCCTAATCACCCACCTAATACCTATCTAATCCCATAACTAATCTTAATTAATCTTTAATAAGATTATATAAGTCTCTAATTTTATAATCCTAGCTATCATCACCCCCTCCTCTTTAAAAGCTTCTAAATATAGAGGCTTCCAAGAATAATCCCCAACCCTTGATCTCCCCAAGCCAAATTTAAATCTCAACCATTGATCCTTCCCCTCTCTTTCTATTTAAACAAATCCATTCATCCATTATATATAAACAAAAATCATCTATCAAATCCATGTCCAACTATTTAAGCAATCAAGTCTAGTCTCCATACCAATCTAATCCATCATCAATAGTCCATGATCATGCTGACATATTATGTCAAAATTTTGAGTCTAAGATAATCAATCCAATCCTATTGTTTTCATATTATATTTAATAATTATTTAGATAATTTAGCTTTAGTATTATAATGTTTGTTTGAATTGTGAAGTCATCTATTATATTAAGTTATAATGGCTCTAGATCTTACTTAGGTAGTTTTATATTTGAGTAGATTTAGATTACTAAAAAGTGGTGCATCCCAACATGATCAACAACATTTTTAGCTACCTTAGAACACTTTATATATATATATATATATATATATATATATATATATATAAAATTTCCATTTATATATTGTATCTAAATGCAGATTTGTATGATTTAAGGAATTTCATTCCAATAAAATAGAAACATACTCATTAGGGAAACTTCTCAACTAGGGAATTTTGATGATTAACTGGTACATCCCAAGATGATAAATTCTATTTTTAGCTATTGACTCATTTGGAAAGTATTTATTAGTCATTTTGATGATTGATTGGTCCATTATATGATGTCTACGATGATTTCCAGCTATCACAAGAACACTTTCTATTTATATTGTATGTCTATAAATAGATTTCCATATATTATTATATACTAGACTTGAATCATTTTATAGATGTCTTTATATCTTAAGATTTGAATTTGAGACAAAATCTTTTAAATCAAGGTAAAAAAACCAAGGTGGGTATTTTTCACAATCCTCATTAGAAATGATTAAAGCATTGGAGGAAAAAAATTCTCTCATTGAGAAGAACACTTAAAATGAATCCAAGTTATATGCTTGATTAAAAATATGTCTTACATAACCCTCTTGCATTAGAGGTATCATTTCATCCCTTTTTGCCACACTATGTGGCACTTAAATTTTTGACTTATGAGAAATAACTAGGTGACCCTGACCATGATCGAGAAATGTAACTCCTTGTGTTAAATAAGCTAGTAAAGTTTAGAGCCACTATATTGGCCTTATCAAATACATGGAAAATTAATATCAATACATATTACAATGTTAATATGAATGAACCAAAATGTGATACCAATCAAATAATGAACATAACAGTGCTACAATGAGCTATATTAAAAAATGTATGTTAAAAAAAAATACTAGATTCACAAAGCCTTTAGTACTTCTTATTATGAATTTGGATGAGTGTCAACTCATATCAAACTCTCCCCACACATTTAAGTAACCCTTGAGCATATTTGGTCAATCATTGACTTATATGAGTCCCAACAAATTACTCTTGATGGGTCTCCTACCATGGGTTTTGGATCACATCAAGGGGATCATAAAAATTAGAAAAGTTAAAATATGGAAATAGAAGTAAAATTATCATCATGGAAGTTTGGAAAAAATGGTAATGATTTAGAAATAATAGGCTCTTGCATAGTAAGTGGAGTTTCATCCACATTTTTTGAATATGTAACATAAGTAAATTATATTTAAATAAGGATTTGACTCCTTAATTTTTATCCCACCCCTACCCTCCTATAATACCTTTGAGATAATTTAATTCCCCAGTTCAAATACATGTGAGGGTGATTCACCTTTATTAAATTTATAAACTAATATTTGGAGATGAATTCGAACCTAAAATGGTAATTAAAATAAGTGACACAAAATCATACCTAGTAACTCAAAGACCTCTTGGGAAAATATTTTGTGTGCTTGTCTAAATTAATATGGTTATGTCAGGGAATAAGTAGTCTACCTCAGAACACTTACTATATATAGTATTTCTATATATATACTTTGATCCATTTATAGATTGTATCTAAATATAGATTTGTATAATTTAAGGAATTTCATTCCAATAAAATAATAATAGACTCGTCGCAACAAATTACACTTGATGGGTCTCCTACCATGGGTTTTGGATCACATTCAGGAAATCATCATAATTAGAAAATATTTAATAATATGCTACATGACCATAGTACAATGAAAATTATATAAGTTCAAATATGTAAATAGAAGTAAAATTATCATTATGAAACTTTGGAACCGATGGTAATGATTTATAAATAATAGGCTCTTGCATAATAAGTGGAGTTTCATCCACATTTTTTGAAGATGTAACATTAGTAATTATTAGGAGAAACAAGTGGACCTGGTGGTATAATAGTAGGCATACACATTGGAATAGATGGTGTCTTTCAAACATATATAACCACTTCAAATTTTTATCATATTTCTAAACCCAAAATTATTCTTGGTTGCTTATAATTTTTTTATGCCATTGTAAAAAAATAATTTATCCATTGCAATCACCAAGACAAAACCTGATCACCCATAACTAAGCTCCTTATCCAATGAATATAGATACCCCCTGATCGAAACCAAAAGAGTTGTAATTTTGATGTAGAGATTATGCTAATGATTTATAAATAATAGGCTCTTACATAATAAATGGAGTTTCATCCACATTTTTTGAAGATGTAACATAAAAAAATTATCTAATAGGGATTTGACTCAATTTTTATCCCCCACAGGAATACCTTTGAGATAATTTAATTTACCAATTCAAATACCTATGAGGGTGAGTCATCTTTATTGAACTTAAAAAATAATATTTGGAGATGAATTTGATTCCAAATGGTAATTAAAATAAGTGACACAAAATCATAACTAGTAACTCAAAGACCTCTTAGGAAAGGGTTTTGTGTGCTTATCTAAATTATGGTTATGTGAGGGCATAAGTAGTCTACCTCAAAATACTTCCTATATATATACACACTTTCCATTTATAGATTGTATCTAAATGTAGATTTATATAATTTAGGGAATTTCATTCCAATAAAATAGTAACAAACTTGTCGCAACAAATTACACTTGATGGGTCTCCTACCATGGGTTTTGGATCACATCCAAGGGATCATCAAAATTATAATTTTTTTTTATCTTATACAAAACCATAATAAAATGAAAATTATAGAAGTTTAAATATGGAAATAAAAGTAAAATTATCATCCTAGAACTTTGGAACTGATGGTAATGATTTATAAATAATTATTAGGCTTTTGCATAATAAGTTGAGTTTCATCCACATTTTTTGAAGATGTAACATTATTAATTATTATGAGAAACAAGTGGTAGTGGTATAATAGTAGGCATACACATTGGAATAGATGGTGTTTTTCAAACATATATGTCCACTTAAAATTTTTATCATATTTCTAAATACAAAATTCTTTTTGGTCCTTATAATTTTTTAGCACCATTGTAACAAAAGCAATTTATCCATTGCAATCACCAAGACAAAACTTGATCACCCACAATTGTGCTCCTTATCTAGAAAATACATATGCCTCCTAATTGAAACCAAGGGCGTTGCAATTTTGATGTAGTGATTGTGCTAAGAGGATATATATTTACACAAAAAACACAAACCACCATAGACTAAAGCATTACATGATGATTCAAATCCCATTAAGTTTGTGTTCACAATTATTTTAGATGAACTTATTTTGACATTGTCATGGGTTTGGAGTAACTAGTAAGTTTAATTGTTGATTTACACTCTTTCTCTTCACATAACCCCTCTTACACACAAAAATTATATTAATTATTAAATAAATATAATTGACATATAATATATATCAAAATATTTTTATATATTAAACTAATTAATTATATATTAATATTATATATAAATTATATATTTTTAAAAATATATTTTAATATTAATAAATATTATTATATCATATAATATATATGTTAATATAGGTTATAAATAAATATTATATATTATATATTTTAGTATAATATATTTCAATACATCTATATATTATTAATAGTACATAAATAATATTATATTTTAAATAAAATTAAATGATTTTTTATGCCTTTAACATACTGTATAATTCCATGCAACATAAAAATGGGCTGAGTTTTTGCTTCATTTAACATTACGGGGTCAAAAATGCAATCACCAATATGGATTTAAAACTCTACGGTGCTTCACCATGTGCATAATAGATGAGGTAGATTACTTTGAAGAACAAATATATCAAACATTAATAATTTTTGGTAGGTAATGGGAATTAAATTAAAAGTTGTAATCACATATTAGGAAGCTTAAATCACACATCACGAAGCATAAAATTTGTTGATGCAGATGACACTTGTAATGGAACATGGGACAGTAAAGCAGATGGATAATTGATTAATTTAAATTAATGTGGATGATTAATTTTGTAGGTGTCTTAGTTGATGAATCATAATCATTAAATTTGATGTTGCAGATGACACTTGGCATAGTATAGTTGGTAGTAAAGTAGATAAACAATCAATTAATTTAAAGTAAATACAAATGATTAATTTTTAAACCCTTTAAACTTGGTTATAAAAATTCTATGAAATGTTAAATTATATACAAATTATACAAAGGAATCAAATCTATTCTACATTACAAAATGACCATCAAATTTTAGTTAACTATCAGGTATTTTGAGTTACAATTTAAATTAGTGATACATAATTCTTCTATTAAATAGATTCAAATTAAGCTAAAGAACTAATGAATATATGTCCCAGTGAGTTTATTTTTCCACTCAAATCCTTTAGTTTATTTATCCATTTTATTAAAACTAGAATGATTGCTTACTAACTTCAATTTTGAAGTCTGACTATGAGATTTATTTCTTGTTGTTTTTGACTGCATGTGTGGTAAAGTGAGCTAGAGATGTGTTGGTGGTTTTTTATAATGTATAGTTACTAAGATGCATGTATACATGCACTATGGCCAAATAGTAGATATTATGCAAACTATGAAGTATCTACACTAATAAAAATGAATTATGATCAAGAACTAACCTAATATGGATATTTATAATGAGAATTAACCTAAAGTGATCTGGTTAAAAAAGAAGAAAAAGGAAGGGTAGGGTAGAATGAAATGTTTCTTATCTTCATTCCAAACATCATGACAAAGTTTAGATTTTATCTAGACATGCACTTAACCAATGTGTAACATGAAGTGGCTAAGCTAAAATCCTATTACACATCAAGCAAACTTCTAAGGAAGGTGGAAATAATGCAAATATGAATCTAATTTAATTTAAAGATTTACCTTGCAAGCAAATAATATTAGCTCAAATTCAAGAATATTAAGAAAACAAAATGAGCCTAAGGACTTTTAGTCAACCTATCATTGGCATGAGTTAACAACTCTGTAATTAACTTTTCACACCAAAAATTCATAAGAACCATTCAAATCTATAAATCAAAATAAAAAAGTGAGATAAAATCCATAATAACAATGAACACAAGCAAATACCAAACAATATTTGTAGAATTCCTTTCTTATACTAATTGCTTCAAGTTTACAAAGTAATTTTGGCTCTAAAAACTACCCCTCTTTATAATTGATAATGCTCCTTTTATAAGATGCAAGGAAACATGTCAATCAGTCTTAACTAATTAAAAAAGTACATGTGTAGG
Organism: Torreya grandis; assembly: GCA_037957365.1. Classification (NCBI taxonomy): domain Eukaryota; kingdom Viridiplantae; phylum Streptophyta; class Pinopsida; order Cupressales; family Taxaceae; genus Torreya; species Torreya grandis. Next base: position 2,494,343 of record JARHVA010001564.1, on the reverse strand, counting down.
GACAACTATCCTTTCCACAAATTTTCTAGAAAACTAGACTTTCCCAATGGATTGATGTATAGGCAGTGTGTTTTGAAAACATCACATGAATTTACAAATAGAATATTCCACTTTTAAAATGGATAATGATGCATGAACATCAACTCATCTATGAAAATTTTGTATATAAGAGTTGATTTTGATCAAATAATTCCTCTCATGAAGGATAATAAGTAGTAAAATTTTAAGGGTAGGACCTATGTAATGACCTTGAAAGGTCAATACTATGTTGTAAAAGTCTATTGACCTATGAAAAAGTGACAAGAACATCATGAGTTATCTAGAATGATATGTTGAAGATAAACTAGGTATATTCTAAGTTAAGAAGGATATTTTATCTTCTTATTTACCAAAAATCCTATATTTGTGCATTGGTTGAGGGAAGATAAGGTCCGAGTCTATCAAGAAGAAACTAATAAAAACAACTATGTGTATATAGAAAGGATAGAGTATATCAAGGAGGTAGAGAAGTAGGTAGAGGAGTTTAGAAAAAGTGAATAAAGGCCTCTAAGCATGTATATGTATGTAGTTGGATTGTATGTTAATTTTTAAAACCTATCAATAAAGTGAAGGATATTGTGCATTCAAGGACTTCATATATCTTATGAAGAATGATTAAGCCTAATATAATGAGAAAGAATGTGATTTGATTTGCATTAGAGGTAAGAGACTGGAATGAAGATAAGATAAAACTATTTATTATGCATTTGATGAAATATTTTCACCATTACTAGCTTCTCATGATGAATAAAAATAAGACAATCATTTATAGTCGTGAATAGAGGTATGATCTTATATATGGGTCTATGGTAATTGGTTGAAGGAACATTTGTCTAATTATATTTAATCTTGACATAATTTTATTGAATGTGTTATAAAGTTCAAACATATGGATATTGTGGTTGTATGTTGACACAAAACTTCATTATAATCTTGGACATTATGGTAATTGTATTCTTGAGAGGTACATTCTGTGGACAACTAAGAAATCTAAGTCAAGATTGATTTTTTTGAATAGATCTTGAAGTATAGGAAATGACTCATTTTGTTTATGTAGGAAGTCGATACCCAAATTAGCCTTATGCAAACCAACATAAAATTCTACATTACTTGAAAATAAATCCCACATAGGTATTTGTTTTAATATGAATCAAAATATTTGTTTTTAATTACTCACAACCAATATCGATCTGTACGAACCTTTGTCAAAGATTTAAGAACAACATTTTTTATATCTTGAGTGATATCAAACTTCATATTAATGTCCAAAAAAATATTTGAGAAGTTTTGAATGTGATTTCATGGTATAGAATATCTAGGAGAAAGAAAGAATTTACATTATTAGTCTCTATTTCTTATTATCACAATTCCTTGTTGAAACCTAGTTATTGAAATAAGATTTGAGTTATTATATTATGTATGTTGATAATGATGATTGAAATTAAAGGTGAGTTAAAATAAAGGAAGATAGGCATAAAGGTTTAATCATTTAATAAAATTAGATGAAGGTAAGGATAAGTTATATATTCAAATTGAGTCTGCCTCAAAGACCCCTCAAGACTGTGTATATGACATAAATGCATGGCTTCAAAGTAAGGACTCGGCATATTATATAACTATGGTTAAAAAAAATTGATGGATATGTTTCTCTAGAAGAGAATAAAAAAAGGTGACAATATTACCATTAAGTTTAAATGTATGCATAAATCTCTCAAACAAAGAAAGGAAGCCATATATGCACAATTGTAGGAGGACCGAGATATCCTAAAGGGAAGATTTGTATGATGAAGTAAACTCTAAGTGTAATTTTTATTTGCATGATTGATTAAGGAAATATGTCAAAAAGGTTAAAGTGAATTGAAATTCAATATTGTGTAATGAATCTCATTTTTCTTATTAAGACCAATATTTGACAAAGCTCATTAATGGGATAAAGTATGAATATTAGATCATTGGTCTTTTAGAAATAGATCCAATATTGAGTGAAATCAGTATTTATCCTAATTTGAATTAATATAAATCTTGTAAAAATAAGTAAAATGGGTAGATTTATGGCTTAATGACAAATTTTGAAATAATCATTGGTGTTAATTTTCTTATAGTGTGGATGACAACCTTTGAATGAAAATTATGGATTATCATCAGATAAGGTTTAGCCATAGGAAGAATATTCTAATTTTCAGAACCCTCTAGCTGATGAAGTGCTCCATTACTATTTTAGGGTCTTCATTGCTTTTTGATGATGCCTAATACATACATTGTTATATTTTTAAACTGCTCAAGGATATAGGAGAGGTCCCCCATCATTGTTACAAATCCTTTTAGACTACTCACTAATGGACTCTATCTAAATTATCTCTAAAAAAGTGATAATTTAGCTCCCTTTGGGTCAATCATAATGCTCATGAGGTTTTGTTATGGTCCTCACCTTACCAGGGCATTCTTTTAGGTTCTAACAGTGCTCCAATGATAGTTGTGAGCTCAAACATTATGAGCTTAGATACCTACCTTTACATCACCAAGTCTGTAAGGTCTTTGATTTAGCACATTACACTCATGTGGATTTGATGTGGAATTTACATGGCATCCCATGGAATTATTCTCATCACTATTCAAAATATGACCATTTCCTTTGAATTTGGATCCAAACAACTTTCTTAAAATTGACGTCCACATGCCCATCATTTGACATCAGTGTGAACATCTTTGACAGGCATGTGACCATAAATTTTAAACTTATCTTTAGAAATATTTAATATGTTAAAATTGACATCCTCATGACCATTATTTGATGTCCAGATGAATGTCTTTGATGGGTGCATGACCATCAATTTTAAAGATGTCATATAGGATCTCTTAAAATTGGCATCGTCATGACCATCATTTGATGTTTGCATGAATTCCATTGATGGGTATGTGAGCATCAATTTTAAATGTGTCCATGGGGTTCTCTAATGATCTTGTCACTTATCATTCTTGGGTTCATATTGTTTCTTATGTATACCATATGGAGTCTGCTTGGTGCTTTTGTACGAGGCTACTGTGCATCATTTGATCTTTATACTAGGCTCCTATAATGGTGACATTTTTCACACCCATATATCCCCATAAAACCTTTGACAATTCAATGTTGCATGAATAATTTGATCAATTATGATAGGATCACATGAAACATATATCTCAATAACATGTTTGGGCTTTAAGTCCTTGGTCAAGGTTTGACTTTTCAATAGTTGTCATGCTTCATTAGATCCATCTCATACAAGAAAACATGGACTATTAGATCAAGATTGAGGGATGTACTACCATTTTCTTCTCAAAATTATTTTATTAAGAAGGTGACACTTGTCACCCTCTCACTCATCCTGAGCTCTGTTGAAGTCTTGACTCGGATCACATCATTCAATCAATCTCGATCGAGTGAACATGGATCATTGATATTGTAAAAAAAATGAAAGTTAAGCTCAAGAGCATATATAGAAGACTTAGGATAAAATATTTAAGATAAGTTCTAAACATATTAAAGGGGACCTCGTGAATTAAAATGGACTAAGGCATAAATACTTTGGACCAAGGTTAGAAACCTAAAATAAAAGGACTTCGTGAATAAAAAAGACATAGCATAAAGTCTTACCCTAAGGTTTTTATCATATTAATAAACATGATAAAACTTAGGATAAGACTTTATGCTAAACCTTATAACAAAAGGACGATGCAATTATTTAGACCAAGCTAGGATTTTTAGCTTAAGGTTTGATGGTGTTGAAAAACATGACCAAGCCTTAGGATAAAAATTAAACTAAGTCCATGGTTGAAGATTAATTGGGTTCATGTTTAAGCCATTTCTAATGTTTAACCTAGGTCCCCTTTTTAATTAATTTTTCTAAGCAATGTATATTGCACAAATTTTTAAATAATGTAGGACTACAAAATAACTCAAAGTAAGCATGGAGATGACAAGTGTCAAAACTTTGAGCCATGAATTAAATCTTGAGCATCTTCATTGAGATAGATGGTACATGATTGAGTGTAAACATATAATCAATGGTATGTGGACAAAAGGACATAATACATTATATTAAGATCAAATAGAGTGAATTCATCTAGGCAAGGAAGATCCAATGGCACAAGATGAAGGAAGACTTTTCAATAAAGATAGAATAAATGCAATAATGACAAGTGTCAAAATCATGAGGAGTATCACAAGATAACCAATGGTATTTTATCCCTTGGATTGAGATCAATGACCCATGTTTATTTATGAAAGGAAATCTGATGGTGTGAGGAAAAGAGGATTTTTTCAAAGGGCAACCATCACTTTTAAATATTAATGAGCTAGATGTCATGGAGATGCCATGATGATACCACATAATCAATACATGATAGATTTGAAGTTTTTTTGGACCCACAAAAGGAAAAATTATAAATTTTTGATCCAAACAAAATCTAAGGCATGAAACTCATAATTCAGACTCACTTTTGCCATTCGAGCTCTTCATAAACCTTCAAAAAAGCCTTAGCAAGTATGAGAACCCTAATTCAACCCTAACATCATTGTAATCAAGCTAAAGAGAGTTGGATTTTTATTTGTACATGGATAATTCAATTTGGGAACCAAATTTTACTCTACTAGTGGGAAATTTGATGAAATTCATATCCATGACAACTCGAAGAGGTGTTTCCAAGGAGGATATGGAGATTTACTTGACCTTATATTACATTATATAATATATATTTTAAATAAATATTAAATATTTTAATATAATATATATAAATATCATTTTAATATATTAAATATATCACTTGCCTTCAATTTGACTTGACTACTCTTGAGGTGCATTTACATTTAGAAATAGATGGGAGTCCCCAATGAATTTGAAATTCAAATTTACTTTTCAAAATAAGGTCTATATAATTTTCACACGTTTTAAGAGGAACAAAAACCACTGAACATGTCTAACCATATATATTCCTATTCCTATATATTTTTAGTTTTTTTTAACATACACTGTAGAGCACTGACAAATCAGAACAAAGAAGGTTGTAGAGTCTCTGAAGCATTGACCATATTTATTACTATCATTTTTGTAGATATTTATTTTTAGCTATTTAATCTTAATAGTGTTCAATATATTTTTTACTCTATCTAAAATGTGTGATTTATTTGTGTTGACTTGGCCCTTTATTCATTATTTAGCACTTTATGTTATTAAATTGATAGGATTTGGATAGTCTACCTAGATTATTGTAATATTTATGGCCCTGCTAGAGAGTGCCCAATTATGATGTCAGTGATCCTTCTACTGAAGGAGTGTACACATGAATATTGCTTGGGTAAATAGGGTTTTTAAATTGAAACACTAAATTTTTATAAAATAATATAATAAATATAATTCCAAAGACTCTACTTGTATATACTTCAATAAATTTTTAATAAAAAATAGTACAATTTTTAAGAATGTGTGTCAAGCTCAAGGAGGCCCTAGGTTGGCCTAGGTAGCAATGAAACCTGATGTAAAGCTTGATACAAAAGGAAAAGAGGTCAAAGGAGTTAAGTGGGTGTATAAGACAAAAATGGGTAGACTCCACCAGTTTGAATTAAATATGGGTAGACTCCTTGTTTGGTTTAAATTTTATGGAAAATAGTCACACAATAATTAATTTGCACCTTTTTGATCATCTTCCTCATCTAGTGAAAGCTAACCAATTGTGTATATTTAGCCAATAAACCATGCAATTCAAATTTCCTTCCTTCTAAATGAATGAGCATGAATAGTTATCAAAATTATCTCAATTTTACATAAAGTAGTGAGCCATTAAAATCCAAAAAAAATATTAGCCCCATCCATGATAATATAAAACATAAGATAATATAATAGATATTCTCCCACAGATTTATACTATGGCATTTACCAAAAAAATTGACTATACCCCCACCTATAATTAGGATTTGAAATTCTAAAGCTGGGTAAATGAAATAGTTCAATTGAGTAGCCAACTTACTATTGATAAATTTATGTGTACTCCTAGAGTAAATAAATGTAGTCAACTTTTATTTCTTGAGGAAACTAACCACCTTACTATTTGGAGGAGTACTAATACCTAAAAGTGTATGACATGAAATAATAGGTTGAGAATATTTAGATTCACTCTTAGGTCCTTCCACACTATTGGCGTGTGTCTATGTCAAGGATGTAATGCGACCAATAGAATAATATTTATCATATTATAGGGACAACATGAATATGGTAGAGACACCTTAGGGCTTTAATCAGTTTTGATGGAGAGATTATGTGGTTACAACTTACCACCTTCTAGTCTACAAGTAGACCCTACTGTAGGGACAATAGGAATATGGTAGTGACATAATTTACCTAATTTTTTATGATGTAAATTGCTTTGTATTTACCAATATAATCCTAAAATATTAAACAAACAAATGAATATACACAAAGAGCATTGATATAAAGTGATTCATGTTAAAAAAATTCAAAAGGAGGGAGTAAGGTAGGGTAGAAAAGAAAGTTCCCTTAAAACAATAAAGACCAATAGATCTCATTTGATTTTTTTTAGCAACCTAGATAACACCTAATTGAAATTAGAATAATTAAATTTGATTCATATTTGGACTAACATTGGAATGATCTAACACTGTGGTATGCTTGTATCTAGATCAACCCTCTAATTATGAAGCTAGCTCCTCTAAATATATGAATTTAGGATAAATTACTAAACCTATTATATGTTGGGATGAAAAGAGTAAGGAAGAAACTAAAATTATTCTTCAAACATAGCAAGATCCTATGAACTTTGAAAATATGCAAGATCTTATTACTTTAATGTCTTGATTACCAACATATTTTTTTAGTCCCTTAAGTAGCTATAGGTGAATATTTAATGAAATTGAATATTCAACTAAGTTTGGATCCTTGAGGTCTCCTCAAAATTTCACAACTTAATGTATTCCTTTTAGACTGTTATCTTCTTCACATGTTCACCATTCTTTCATTATAAAAACAAACCTCTCCTAAATAGACCACTATGCATGATGTGATGTCCTTTGTATGAATAGTGATTGGGTATATAGATGATTTGGGAGTTTTGACAATACAAAAAGTACCCATGAGTTGATCTATGTATGGTTATCTCTTAATAATCTCATTACCCTACTTGAAATTCTATGCGCTTAAAGTCCCCATTAAGTATGGTTCACCCACTTAACTATATAAATGATCTTGAATATATATATATATATATATATATATATATATATATATATATATATATATATATATATATATATATGTACATTTGTGTTTTTTAATCCCTATTTGAATCTCACATGTATCTTTCTTAAGCTCTATATTGAGGTTATTCATCTCAATAGTTCATGTATTTAATGGTCCAAATAGCCTCCACAAGCTTAAAAAAGGTCTTAAGACTGATAGACCCCTAGATATAACATATTTTGACTCAAAAATATGCTTGTAGGTTTCTCAAGGACACTTGATTTATTTCTTAAAGTTTACTTTATTTGGCTTGTTTCTGCACTTATTGTGTTCCCTGTGTCACCAGGAACAAGGGGAAAGTAAGAAATTATAATTGTTCTCATGTGCTCTTAAAATGTAGCTTAGTGTGATGAATTTTATATAATATACCACATGGCATATTTATATTTTTTTAAATATATTGTGTGTTTCCCTATAATTTTAGTTGGTTTAAGGAGTGTCATGCATCATTCTTGTAGGTAATTAGAGCTAGCATCAGGGTTCTTACCAAATAAAAAGGTGTCATGGTTATATCAAATCACTTGCAAGAAATTCTAAAATCAACATGGAAAGTATTCCAAGGACCTTCGAGGTATATCCTAGGAGATACCTTGAAATAAAATTCTAATCATGTGCATGTTCAAGGTATCTCCTAAGAGATATCTTGAAAGAAAATTCTAATAGTGTGCATCAGGGTTCTTACCAAATAAAAAGTTGTCATGGTTATATCAAATCCTTTACAATGAACTTTTAAATCAAAATGGAAGGTATTCCAAGGAAATTTGAGGTATATTCTATGAAATACATTTAAATAAAATTCTAATCATGTTCATGTTCAAGGTATCTCCTAGGAGATATCTCGAAAGAAAATTCCAATGGTGTGTATCAAGGTTCTTGCCAAATAAAAAGTTATCATGGTTATATAAAATATTTTATAAATAAATTTGAAATCATCATGTAATATATTAAAAATTCCTTTGAGGTATATCCTAGGAGATACCTTGAAATAAAATTTAAATTTTGTGCATGTTCAAGGTATCTCCTAAGAGATATCTTGAAAGAAAATTTCAATAGTGTGCATCAATGTTCTTGCCAAATAAAAAGTTGTCATGACTATATCAAATCCTTTGAAAGGAACTTTTAAATCAAAATTTAAGGTGTTAAAAGGACCTTTAATTTATATCCTAGGAGATACCTTTAAATAAAATTCCAATCGTGTGCATGTTTAAGGTATCTCCTATGAGATATCTCGAAAGAAAATTGTAATAGTGTGCATCAGGGTTCTTTCCAAATAAAAAGTTATCATAGTTATATAAAATCCATTTCAAGGACATTTGAAATCAACATGGAAGGAATTACAAGGCCCTTAAATGTATCTCCTAGGAAATATCTTGAAATAAAATTCCAATCATGTCCATGTTCAAGGTATCTCCTAGGAGATATCTCAAAAGAAAATTTCAATAGTATGCATCAGGTTCTTGCCAAATAAAAATTTGTCATGGTTATATCAAATAATTTGAAAGGAAATTTTAAATAAAAATGAAAGGTATTAAAAGGCCCTTATAGGTATATCCTAGGAGATATCCTAAAATAAAATTTTAATTGTTTGCATGTTTAATGGTATCTCTTAGGAGATATCTCGAAAGAAAATTTCAATAATGTGCATCAATGTTCTTGCCAAATAAAAAGTTGTCATGATTATATAAAATCCATTGAAATAAAATTTTCAATCAACATATAATTTATTACAATTCCCTTTGAATTATTTTTTAGTATATACCTTGAAATGAAATTGTAATCATGTGCATGTTTAAAGTATCTCCTTGGAGATATCTCGAAAGAAAATTCCAATAGTGTGCATTAGGGTTCTTGCCAAATAAAAATTTGTCATGGTTATATAAAATAATTTACAAGTACATTTAAAATCAACATGGAAGGTATTATAATAACCTTTTAGGTATATCTTATGATATACCTTGAAATAAAATTCTAATTGTGTGCAGGTTCAAAGTATCTCTTAGGAGATATCTTGAAAGAAAATTCTAATAATGTGCATCAATGTTCTTTCCAAATAAAAAGTTTTCATGGTTATATAAAATCCCTTTCAAATATATTTTAAATCAAAATGGAAGATATTACAATTCCTTTTAAGGTATCTCCTAGGAGATACCTTGAAATAAAATTTCAATTGTGTGCATGTTCAAGGTATCTCCTAGGAGATATCTTGAAAGAAAATTCCAATAGTGTGCATCAGGGTTCTTGAAAAATAAAAAGTTGTCATGGTTATATCAAATACTTTCTAAGGACCTTTGAAATCAACATGATCAATGATGAAAATTGGATCCATGCCTTTTATTTACCTTTCCCTATCGAAATTGCTTTATTAACCTTCATTTAAGTCACCTAGGCTCACCTTCAATTGGTTGGTCATCAAAAACTTTCTTGGATCATGATATCTTGACTCATCTCACTCTATTTATCTACCTAATGATAATGAACATGATCTATAGATCATCTGCCAAGATTCACATGCTTGTGCTACTTATCAATCACATCTTTTACTTAGGGTTTGTTGACTCTTTGACTTGCTTGTGTGTCGTTGATCTTGAATTCACGATTGAACATGACCCACTGATCTATCTAGACCCATTAACTCATCAATTTCCTCTCATAATTTGATATTATATTTGGATGAATGTAGACTATTGGATTTTCCTAGACATACTATTTAAAAAAAAATGGCTACTTCATGAGCTCAAATTTGATATCCATACAACCATATTTGACGTCTACACAAATGTATTTGATGTCCACATGACTATCATTAGAATATTTAAAATTAAATAGTCATTTATCATGGCTTGAATTTGATGTTCATGTAACCATCAATTAATATCTGTGGGAATGCTAATGATGTCTATGCAATCGTCAATCTATGCCTAGGCTATTTATTTCAAACCTTTTACTGGATATTTGTCGTGGGCTTTGTGTCTCAGCCACTTTCTCCAAAAGAATTTATTTTTAGCTCTTTTACACTGAATAAAATGTTTATGAAAATTGTCATGGGACAATTACCCAAAATAATTAAGTCTACCTTATATTTGCCTTGGACAATTTATTACAGATAAATTGTTCAAAAGAATTCATGCCTTAGGGATTTTTACTTGGCCACTTTCCTTGAAAGAATTTGTACATAGTCTTTTGCCTCAGAACAAATTATTTGAAAGAATTATACCTTTAATAAAATTATCCTAGATAATTTTATTTAAATAATTTGTGCCCTTGTTCCTTTTATTATAACTTTTATCTTCTGGCCTTTTGCTTTCAAACAACATTTGTGACCCTTCAGGACTTTTATTTCAGACTACTTTCCTAAATAAATGACCCTTCAGGTCTTTTTTTGTGGTACTTTCCTAAAATAAATAATCCTTTGGGAAAATTGTATTGGGAAATTTGTTGAGTAAATGACCCTTCAGGACTTTGTCTTAGGACAATTTCCTAAAAAATGACCCTTCAGGAAAATTGTATAGGACACTTTGCTTGTAAAATACCGTTCAAGATTTTTGTTTGGTCTACTTTTTCAAAGAATGATACTTCAAGAAAAGTGTTTTGGACTTTTGTCTAACTGAAATGACCTTTATGATTTTACTATGGATAAAATTTCCACAAGAATTATGTCTTCAATCCTTCTGTTTTGAACAAAATGTCCAAAACAATTCCTGACACTGAGATAAAAACCCAAAACAAATTTCCAAAAATAATTATAACACATAGTCAAATAAAGTGAAATAATTTCTCTAAGGAAATAATGCCTTGTACTTCTATTATGGACAATGTGTGGAACAATTTCTTTGAGAGATCTATGAATGCTCTAACACTTAGCCAAAAGTTGAAATATTTCCTAAGTGTAAACTTATTTTTTCCAAACCTATTATTACAATTGCTTAGCACCAGGAAAACCTACCACTTGTATGTATGATTATAAAATGACCCTTAAAACACCAAATTATACAAGGACTAAGCTATGACATACCCTATGACATTATTAAAAGACCTTATATAAGATTTTGACTATAGGGGGTTGATATATTTTAGCCTATGGGAAAAAATGGTCAACATCTTTGGTGATTTCCCAAGGGTGACATGCGTGTTGTGCCATGACTAGTTGCTTAATTATATCCATTGGGATATGGATTCACAAGTATACAATGTTGACATAAAAATTGCCTCTGTAATGAACCAAACAATAACAAATATAAAGGAAAAAAACACACACAAGATAAAAAACAAAGTAAAGACACAATTGTGCTTCAATAACACTTATTGGAACACAACATGACAAGAAAGGAAACAAACACCTAACGTAATATTTAAAAAATAGACCTTAAAATCTCAATATTAGGGTTTTAAATGTATCCCATTCATAAGGATAGGTAGTTAGTCTCCATTCATCCTTGCTAACTAAAAGGAGTTGCTTTGATTTCACTTGGTGATGACATACGTTCCACTCCATAGGGCATCAAATTTGGTATGGCTCCTTGGTTTTGATCTATCTTCATCCCATTTCAAGACTATACCACCTTCCTAAAATGATCTTGGAGTTTCCCTCTTGTCAAAATACCTCTCTATTAGTACTTGGTGATGTTCCATGGCCTGATGAGTTTTACCTCTAGTTTCTTGAAACTTCATTAATTATATCAATCTCACTTCCATTTGAGTTTTCTCAAGAAACTCTAGTTAATTTTATAACTATAAGGTAGGAATATCTTTAGAGATAGACAGCCTAGCTTCCCTTCCATATACAAGCACAAAAAGGATAATTCCATGTTGACCTTTTGGGAGTTATCCTATCAACCCACATGGATATATTTAATTTGGTGTGCCAAGATCTTTGATTATTCTCCAAGGTTATCTTGATGATTATTATAAATTTATTATTAGTATATTAATCCAAACCATTACCTTGAGGTTAATGGTTAGATTAGGTGCTCAAGAATATACCATTGCTATTTATCCAATCAGTTGTCTTAGCACCCATAAAAGTAAGAGAATTATCTAAAATAATAGTAGGAGTGTCAAACCTTGTTATGATGATCTTATATAACTCAACATGGAAGGTATTCCAAGTATCTTTGAGTTATTTACTAGAATATACCTTGAAATAAAATTCTAATTGTGTGCATGTTCAAGGTATCTCCTAGGATATATCTTGAAAGAAAATTCCAGTAGTGTGCATCAAGGTTCTTGCCAAATAAAAAGTTATCATGGTTATAAAAAATCCTTTGTCAGGACATTTGAAATAAATATGGAAGGTATTAAAAGACCCTTTGATTTATCTCCTAGGAGATACCTTGAAATAAAATTCCAATCATGTGTGTTTTCAAGGTAACTCCTAGGAGATATCTCAAAAAATAGTTCCAATTATTAGTATCAAGGTTCTTGCCAAATAAAAACTTATCATGGTTATATCAAATCCTTTAAAAGGACATTTTAAATCAAAATTAAAGGTATTACAAGTCTCTTTTAGGTATATCCTAGGAGATACCTTGAAATAAAATTCCAATCATGTGCATTTTTAAGGTATCTCCTAGGAGATAACTTGAAATAAATTTTCAATAGTGTGCATTAGGGTTATTACCAGATAAAAATTTGTCATGGTTATATAAAATCATTTGAAGGTACATTTGTAATAAACATGGACCATTATTGAACTTGGATCCATGCATTTTATTTACCTTTCCCTATTAAAATTATTTTGTCAACCTTCATTTAAGTCACCTAGGCTCGCCTTCATTTAGTTGGTCATTAAAAACTAGCTTGGATCATTAATCTCTTGACTCATCTCACTATGTTGATCTACATAAAGATAATTAATTAAATCCATAGATCCTATACTAGGATTCACATGCTTATGCCAGTTGTAAATAATACCTTTACACTTAGGGTTTACTAACTCTTTGACTTTCTCACATGCCATTGATCTTGAATCCATGATTGAATCTGAGACATTGATCTTCCTGAGCCCATTAACTCATCAATCACCTATCTTCATTAGATATTATATATAGATGAATGTGAACCATTGTATTTTCCTATACATACTATTTGAAAACAAATGACTCTTTCGTGATCTTAAATTTTATGTCTACACAACCATATTTGATGTCTATGTAAACTATTTGATGTTTGAATAATTATCACTAGGATATTCAAACTTCAATGGTAATTTTTTATGGATTGAATTTGATGTTCACAAACTAATCAATTGACACCCATGGGAACATTAATGACATATGTGCAACCATAAATCTATGATTAGGCTATTTCTTTCAGACCTTTTGCTAAACATTTGTTGTAGGCTTTGTGTCTCTACCAATTTGTTTGAAGGAATTTATTTGAAACTCTTTTACATTAGATACAATGTCTAGGGAAATTATCATGGGAAAATTTCTTGAAATAATTAAGTTTGCCTTATCTTGGTTAGACAATTTCTTGCAAATAAAATGTCTGAAAGAATTGATGCCTTCAAGATTTTTGCTCAGCCACTTTACCCAAAAGAATTTGTACTTAGTATTTTTCCTCAAAAAAAATTCTATGAAATAATTCTAGCTTTGGGAAAATTTTCCAAGACAATTTTACCAAAAGAATTTGTGCCTTTTTACCTTTTGTTGAAACTTTTATCTTCAGGTTTTTTGCTTTCAAATGACATTTATGACCCTTCAAGACTTTTTTTGGACCATTTTATTGAAGAAATGATCCTTTGGGACTTCATTTTTAGAACTTTCCCATAATAAACAACCCTTTGGAAAAATTGTATCAAGCTCTTTTTTGAAGAAACAACCCTTCGGGACTTCTTGGGATAATTTCTCAAAAAATGACCCTTCGAGAAAATTATATAAGACACTTTTCTTGAAAAATACTCTTTGAGATTTTTATTTCATCTACTTTATCAAAGAATGATCCTTTTGGAAAAGTGTTTTGTACTTTTGTATGATTGATGCACACTATTAGAATTTTCTTTTGAGATATCTCTTAGGAGATACCTTGAACATGCACATAATTGGAATTTTATTTCAAGGTATCTCCTAGTCAGTGTTATTGCCAAATAAAAAAGTTATCATGGTTATATCAAATACTTTGTAAGGACCTTTAAAATCAACATGGAAGGTATTCCAAGGCCCTTAGAGGTATCTCCTAGGAGATAACTTTAAATAAAAATCTAATAATGTGCATGTTCAAGTTATCTCCTATGAGATATCTCGAAAAAAGTTCTAATAGTGTACATTAGGTTTCTTGCTAAATAAAAATTTATCATGGTTATATCAAATCATTGATAAGGAACTTTTCAATCAAAATGGAAGGTATTCTAAGGCCCTTCAAGGTATCTCCTAGGATATACTTTTATAAAAAATTCCAATCATGCGCATGTTCAAGGTATCTCCTAGGAGATACCTCAAAATAAAATTCCAATCATGTGCATTAGGGTTCTTGTCAAATAAAAAGGTGTCATGGTTATATCAAATCCCTTTCAAGGACATTTGTATTACCTTGAAAGAAAATTCCAATCATGTGCATGTTCAAGGTATCTCTTATGAGATATCTTGTAATAAAATTCCATTCATGTGCATGTTCAATATATCTCTTAAGAGATACATTAAAATTAAAAATTACAATCATATGTATATTTAAGGTATCTCTTAGGAAGTACCTAGAGATAAAATTCTAATTGTGTTCATGTTCAAGGTATCTATGGGGAGAACTTTTGAAATTACTATAAGTCCCTTCAAGGTAATCCCCTATGAGATACTTTGAAAGAAAATTCTAATCATAAGGGATGAGTTGTAGGGGATGACATAAAGGGTTAACGATCTTAATCCTTCACAAAGGTTAACCATAGGTGAAATAAAATTCCAATTATAGGGAACGAGTTATAGGGGATGACACACATGGGTTAACAACCCTAAACCTTTATAGAGGTTAACCATAGGCACTCCTACCTCCCAACAACCATAATTTTGTATCATGTATCATTTATGTCCAATAAGTAAAACTTACAACTCATCCCCCTACCTCCCCATAGCTATAATTTTGTATCATGTATTATTTATGTTTAATTAGTATAACTTACAACTCATATCCATAAAACTCATCCCCATATAACCCTGTACTAATGAAGGAAATTCAAAAACCTCAAACAAAGGTTTCTACTTTTAGAGAAACTATTGCACACTTTTATTCAGGAGATTATGGCTCAGGCTAGTGAAGTGTCTGAGGTAGCTATAACACACACACACAAAAACTACATCAAATAAAACACTAGTACACATTTAGAAATATGAATCAATTTGACCTTAATCATCCTAATCAATATATTTACCAATTTTTCAATAGCTATTGTACATCTATAGATTAGTACATCATTCAAGATAGTCAATAATCTATTCATAGCTATTACACACTAAATAGTATTAAAACATATAACCAAAAAATAAAAAACTAATTGCACATAAATTGGAAAGAAAATACTCAAATGCTTCAATGATGATCAAAATTGATACTACTCATGTATTCAAAAATTCTCTGACAAAAATCAAAGTTGGATTACAATTTTTTATATAGACTTTGGGAAAGGGTTGCCTTATCCTCCAAGTTCATGTAAGGTCATTACATGTGACAGTTATAACGTGTAGTTCTAACTATGGTCAAAATTATATAAGAAGAGTCTTATAGTTATCAATTAGATAAGTTGACCTTTTCAAAACTATGCAACTTGTGCATTTGTACAAAATATAAAGTCAAATTTATAATGAAAAGTCTGAACTATAATAAAATATGACTATGTCCATTGTATAAAAAATTATACATGCATAAAATCTTACCCTATCAAGGCTGAGTCATTTAGATAGTTGTATGTACTTTGGTTGGTGTGGTAGTTGAAAAAGTTGTAGATGTTGATACAATGCTAGAAGTATACTTCTTCTTGTCCTCACTCTCTTGATAAATTTTATATGTCACATCATACTATTGTCATATGATGTTCAAGTTCAACAATAGTTGTCGATGTATCCTCTTAACTTGTCTAAAGTGTTTTATATAGTCTTCATTAGTCATATGAAACTTATTCTTAAAAATATCAACCTCCATGAATTTATCTTTGGATACTCTTAACTCAAATTCTTTCTCTTCTTGTGCTAACCCTTGAAAAATCTACTTGAAGTCATCCACTGCTTCTTGAATGAGTTTATCAAAATTGATCTTACTGATCAATTTGCCTATGGCATCCTTCACCTTTGACAGCTTCAAATCATGCAAAATTTAGAGAATTTGGGCCTCATGTGCATGATATTTGGGGATTAAATCCCCAAATACTTATATCCATTCTCTTACTTCCTCTTATCTTATAACAACCAATTTTAAGGTATTGAATACCTCTAGTGTTATCCTTAAATCTAAATGACTGTATAAAGAGTTGCATGTGTATGTTACTAACATTTTCAACTTAACACTATCATATCTCAATGAATTATACAATTGGTTGGGATTATTTACATGAGGGAAATTTTAGCCTTCATGAAATATATTGCCTTCAAAGAGTTGTAGCATTGGAAAAATGCTTCTTGTACCTCAAATTTTGTGTCTATATGGATATGCACAATCTCCACTTACTCCCTCAATTATTCCAACTCAGCATCAAGTTCCTAAAATTCAACTTCAAATTCCTATTGAGCCATCTCTATTTTCTCATGGATAGCTACTATAGCATCCTTAAGGGCTTAGGCTAGGTCTGCAATATTTTCAATGTAAGGAGAGTGTTCAGGCTATCTATCCTACTTCTTATTGATTGAGAATACTTCATGTCTTTCCTCTATAATTATTTATATGCCCTTATCATCCTCTATATTCATCTTCTTCAATCTCTATATACTACCAGATGGGGGGTCAAATAGAGTGGAGATAGAAGGAAACTCAGTGATATTGAATCTAGGCATTTGGGTTACCTTACTTCTCAAGTCCATCACCTATGGAGGAATATCTAAATTTGATGCATCCAAGGTTGTAACTAAAACCTTTTTCTCTACCTCCTCCTAAACCTATTATTTCTTTTGATCCTTGACAAGGATGTTGGTCAGGGAAGGACAAATAATCTTGGATAAATCCACTCCTCCAAATTGAGGGAGTGGATGGACTGTAATAAATTGAGGCTTGGGATTCCTTCCCTTGATATAACTTGTCATAATGTTTTTATTTATAGAGGTGGTGGATGGTATGGGAAGGCAAATTTGAGTGGATTGGATATGAAATTATAGAGTGGCTAATGTATTTTGTACCTTTATTGAAACCTTCTTCTTTAAGGCTTTGATGGTGGAGGTGTTAGAAGGGATATAGGAGGTAAATATGGTGAGTCAGATGAAAGTGGATTATGGAATAGCCATAGTATTGGAAACATCTTTTTATACCTAGGGGGTGATAAGAGGGAACTAAGTGAATGTGTTAGGGGAAAAGGGATCAATGGATGTGGAAGTAGGGACTTCCATCTAGGGTGTCCTCAACCCCAAAGAAATAAAAGCACATCCAAAAATGGGCATAAAAGATAAAGGAATACTCGTGAAAGGTTGAGTACCTAAAGAACTTGGTGCAATAGGGTCTTCTTGAAGGATCATGGACTTAGTTATTTATAGCTTAGATTCTTCATTAGAGTCATCCTCAATGTCCTTAATTATCAAAATCTCTCCCTCTATTGGTTTTGAATGTGGAGGTACAGTAGGCAAGCCTTATGATGATTCAACTATGGGACTCCCTATTGGAGTCCTAGGATTCCTTATATAAACCAAAGGAGTCTTCAACTATGTAGGGGAGCCTTATTGAGTTGATGTCATTGCCTCTTTTGTTGTTATCCCAATAGATGTGGAAATTTGGGTTTAGTGCATAATATTAGTTGCTTGAATGGTGCTAGCAGCTAGTTATTCTTATGTTCTCTCCTCATCAAAATCTAAAATAATGTGCTCCCTTTCTTGTGCTCCCCTATTTATTCTAGGTTTAGACAACTTGGGATATTTCTTCATAGTCTTCAACTTCAATTTCAAAGGGAGGAATTGAGATGAGGGACCTACCTGGTCCTTGGATTGCTCCTTAGACTTTTATCTCTAGAAGTTAGAATTATCCCATCATTTGTATAAAGCCTTATTATTATCCAATTCCCTTAATGTGACTGAAGGATCATCCTAGATCATTCTTAAATGATATTTTTGAATTCCAACAATCCTTTCTCTTTCCAACACATTTGTATCATCCTTTGCATTAAGAAATAGAAAATCATATGAATAGGTAACATGGATATAGGGGATGTTAAATCCCTATATGTGCTTCTTAATAATCCCATGTGGATCCCAATTTCTATGTGGAAGATTAGGGAAAGGATAACTCTTTTAATTTCTACCCACTTCTCTAAAATGCATCCTCATTTTGTAAACCATTCTTCTAATTATTATATGAAGACCAAAGAACAAAGCTTCCTTCTTCCTAGATAGGTCCTCTTCAACACTCCACCATAGTTGGAAATCAATTTCTTGCTCTACCAACTTGTTTTAGATGTATTTTGGGAGACACAAAGGATTAACCTTGTTTCCCTAAATCATTATAACTATGAATTTTAGATAGAGGAAATAATCACCTTTACCTTCTATGTTTTTATGACATTTTATTCAATTCTAGGCATGGGTGAGCCATGAATGGATTGTCAAACCTGTGGATAGACATCTTTGGCTATCTTGACCATGTTTTTAATTTATGCATATATGTTCATAAAATAGTAATGATAAAAAATTCTATTCTTTATGTAGTTCACGGTTGGGCTCCGAATTTCTATGAGGTCTCTATAAAAGGTTCCCATAACAACATCTAATAAATATGACATAATATAGAAATTTACCAAAGGCATGGGATGTTTATCTTTGTGAATTATTTACTCTCTCAAATAGGAGTTGATTATCTCTCCCATAATATATGTAGCATCATGTAAAGCAATGGTGCCTATTCTAATTTGACAAAATAAATACTCGGCATACCATAGATTTAATTTAATATATCCATGCCAATGCAAATCCCCATTTTGAATTTGTCTATGGAAATAGGTCCCTTTAGTTTCTTCTCTTTCCATGAAATGATCTAGCCTAGGAGTAACCATGAATATAATGCCTTCTCAATTGAGATCTTTGCACTAAATTGTAACAATGTATGCTTATCATAGTGTGTATTAGGTATGTTCCAAGATATGTATCTTTGGAAGTTGGCTCATAAAATGTATGTAACCACTGTGTTACTAATAGAATAATGTATAAAGGCATCCTATGATATGTTTCTTAAGAAGAAAAAATTTCATAAGAGGTTTATGTGTGGCATCACCTCTGACTTGGTGACAATAAAATGTAACCTTTAGAATTTTAAAGCCAACAATTCTTTGACAAACAACCTATTAGTGAGTTTTATCTCATCCTCTAATGAAAATACCTCCATTGGATCCACTACATCCCATATCTCTAAATAGTTAGTGAACCTATTATCCAATATGGTAGCATCAAATATTGTATCTATGAACTCTATGGAGTCCTTGATCGAGTATGGTGATGGTGGATTTGATCCCTTGAATGTCCTGGATAAAGATGCCATTATAGTATACACTCTATGTTATTTATAGTTTCCTTCTAAGTACTATGTATGATATATGATCCACTTAGATCTAACTTAATCACTATTTTACTCATAGTGCTCTTTGATATAGTAGCTAGGGATTTTTGTCACTATAGGATAGTAGGGGACTTCAAACTCAAGTTTGATTAAAATAAATGAAGGCTTCTAATGGATACTTATCACATATATAGGATTTTTCATTGAATAGCAATTTATGTGACATAAATGCCCAACATTCACCTTACTTTTATATTCATGTTCAAGTTGGTGTGGGTCTTTAGTATATATCATTGGAAGACAATTTAAATTTATTTTGGATAAGTATGGAAAAGGGTTAATATTATTCTTGGTAGTAAGGTATTTGGGTTTATGTAGGGACTAATATTTTACAAAAGACATGAAATAAAAATACCACCATTTGGAAATATCATCAAAAACATTATATCAAGAAAAATGTCCAAGGTAATTATCTTGAAGGGTCATTTAAAATAGTCCAAAGGGTCATTTTCATCAAACAACAATTTGAAATATCTAATTCATAGGGCAAAATTCCCATGACAAAAGTCTTGAAGAGTCTACTTCATAAGATAAAGACCCATGACAATGTCCTAAAGGATAAGTCTTGAAAGGAAAAGGGCCTAGGATAAAAGTCTCAAAGGGTAAAGTGGTGATGACAAAAAGCTTAAAGGGTCTTTGGAAAAAAGCCAAAGGGTAGGTTTTAAAGGGCAAAGGACCATGCCCATTATCCTGAAGGGTAAGTGTAAAAAGGTCTGAAGGGTCTAATTCATGGCAAAAAATGCTTGAAGGGTTTACTCAATAGGATATAATGGTCTAGGACAAAATTCCCAAAGGTTACATTTTAGCAGGGAAAGGGCCATTTTAAAAAGCCAAAAGGTAATTCAAAAAGGGCAAAGGGAAATTCTATTGAGACAACATGGCCTTAACAAAAAGGCCAAAGGGTATGTTAGTTAGGTAAAGGGATCTGGGACAAAAGTGATCATTTCAAAAAGTTTGAAGGGTAGGTTTATAAGGCAAAGGAATTCTATGAAGGGATTCATGTTGAAATTTTGTAAGTTTGCAGGTACATGCCATATGTCCTTGAATATTGAAAAATGAAGTCTTAAGCTTAATTTTGTAGGTACCCTTGAAGGTATTACAAGGTCCTTCAAACTTTCAAGGGTACCCATATACATGTTTGAAAGGTATCTCCTAGGAGATACCTTTAAACAAAGTTTAAAGGTATCTCTTAGGATACCTTTCAAACATGCATAAGGGTACCCTTGAAGGTTTTAAAGGTATCTCCTAGGAGATACCTTTCAAACATGCATAAGGGTACTAGGAGATACCTTTCAAACATGCATATGGGTACCCTTGAAGGTATTACAAGGCCCTTCAAACCTTCAAGGGTACCCATATGCATGTTTGAAAGGTATCTCCTAAGAGATACCTTTAAACTTTTAGGTCTACAACATAGGTTCAAATCGAATAAAGGATCCCAAAATCTAAGAAGCTAATCATTTCCATAATTTTACTCAAAACCCCCATTGCTCATTATCATTTTGTATTATAATAAAATACATGGTTGAATATTAACTTAGCTATTTTTCTCTACACAGCTATTCCGCTCTGATGAATGTTTGAAATGTATCTCCTAGGAGATACCTTCAAGGTAGGATGAAGCAAGAATTGAAGTATGCAGTATATGATATTAAAAGCTATTATTTTTTTGGATTGACATAAACTATGTCATTAAAAAAAAATTTATACATTACCTTTTTAACATTTTTAGGTTTTAACATATCTCCATGCTTATGTTCTGGTATAAATATAGCTTTATCTCCTACATACAGGTATAAATTAGACTAATTTTATAAATAACCTAATTAACAAATCTTCTCATATATTTTTCAAATGTCTAGGCTAAAAAATCATATGTCAATGGATTTCCATTGTGGATACTATGTTTCTCTCATAAATAATGGTAAGGTCATTGGTGAAGGAATAATACACAGAGTGGTAGGTATAAATCTCACTCCCACATGCTAGAATGAGGAAATACCTATTGAATGTGTAAGTGTTAATGTCACTAAAGCTTTTTATCTGACTCTACTACTTCCATTTCCTATAGATTTTATGGATAATTTGGGGTATTTAATTTATATTTTTACTATATGGAGCACAAGAATGATTCAACATGTTATAGACAATTTTTCTATAGATAATGACATGGAACAAAGATAAAATAAATTGAGTTCAGTTCTACATATACAACCATTACAACAAGAAAAACCTTACTTGGTTTCATTTATTTGATATATCGATGATCCTACCACATTTTAAAGTCTAAAAAAAAATTTCTTGGAAAAAGGGTACATTTGTTGCACAAATCTACAACTCTTACAAATGATGAAAATTTGCTTTTGGTTATGTTAAATTTGCATAACTAAGGGAGATTTTTGGTTGCATTCCTATCCCATTATTATAAAATGAATTAGGAATTTACATAAGGCAAGTTATAAAACATTACAAGACTTGTAGCAGAGAGGTAACTGAAACATCTATCATTAGATGGCTTTCCAACAAAATAGTGGACATTAATACTTATAGAGCAATCAATTTACCATACATGACACCAAAGGAGAAATAAATTGGAAACATTTGGAATATAGTGGATAATGAATTCACTCCTTACTTGACATTTCTAGTGTAAAGGCATCCAAAAAAATTAACTCATGCCTACAAATACTCAGGTCAATAAATAAATCAACCAAACACTTCACTCAGCCAAGTGGAGTTTGATGAAAGCATAGATAGTGATATTTAAACAATGTATACAAGTAAATGTTGCACCAAAAAATGTTTTTAGTCAAGATTTTCATTTTATATTCTAAAATCTAAAAAGATGAAATTGCTTGATTTCACCACAACAGATAGGAGGCAACATGTCTTGGATGCCCTTTTTGTTGGTTTATTTAAGAAAATAAAAAACAAAACTAGCATTGATTTTTAGGGTATAGAGATCTATTTGAAATCTTAGCGTAAAATATACATATTGAAGAAAATTAGATTCTTTGACATTCAAAATTATCAAAAAAATGGGAAATGAAATGCATTCCATGTAGGGAGATTTTGAAAAAAGCCACAAAAGAAGACAATGGAAGCTAAAGATTCGTTGGCCTAATTTGTGGATTATTTTGTGTATGTTTCTCCATGACTAACATGCTAGGTAGATATATACAACTCATGAGAAAATTTTCAACATATTCTAACATGTTTCACTCAAGAATTTATGAGGTGCCACATCAATGTACAACTAGCAAATATGCAATATGAGCCAATATCCTAGACAAAATTTAATAACATGTGGAGAATTAATTCTCATGATGTCATAATTTCCACATTTGATGACTTTACTAGGTACAAATCATGTATCTTTCTAACTCAATACAAATGATTTGAGTCCCTCTCTAGAGATCAGGAAGAGCGTATCAATCAAGAATTCATGATGCACTCAAATCAAATACTTTTTGCAAGATAAATGTATTACACACATAAATGAATGTTATAGAAATACCTTGAAGAATGCCTTAGTGTCATTCATGATAAGGTGAAACATCAAAAAATATTTGTGTCATGGACAATGATAAAAAGCAAAGCAATTACTGACAAAATATTAGAGTTATCAATGGTAGGGATTGTAACACATGGTTATGGTGCAAGTGGATATGGGTATTTTATTTTACCATATGTTATTCAAGGGTCTGACTTTACTATCAACTCATTGAACAATTACTTTAAGGATATGGAAACAACAATGCTAGATACTTATGGATCTTTACTATATAAACTTGGATCTTCAAAATATCCATTGTATGATGCACTTTTATCTAACAACTGCTACCTTGAACGCAAGAAATATAGAGAAGAAGCATAATCTATTGGTGCCTTCAAAAAATTTCCTTCTAAGCTATAGCTTCAACTAGACAAATGTTGTGGGGACAATAAGAATAGGTACTTCCATCCATAATTATATTTAAAAAATGTTAAACCTTATATATAACTAATGTTACATTTAAAAATTCACAAAATCATGTTTTTTGTATAGGTATGTGTTGTTTCATCGATATTGAGGTCATATTTCTCCCTATAGGGAATACCCATGAGGACATCGATGACACATTTGGAAACCCATCTGAATGTATAAAGAGGAAAGATATATGGAGTGTGGTTGAGATTATGGACACTTATAGGATGTGTGAAAATACAAGAAAATTCACACCATATTTGATTAAAGAGGTAGTTGAATTTAAAGATTATGTTTATAATTACCAGATGAAGGGAAGAAATAATATAGTAAGCTTGAAAAGAGATCAATAATTTCTTCTATGCATGGAGTAAGGTTAGCCCATTATGCATTATAAAAAATCTATAAGAGATAGAAATTGGTCTCCCCTAATTACATTATGGGGAACAAAATAAAATGGTGAGCCAAATGTTCCAGAAGGTAATCTAATAAAAATATATTTCAAAGACTTAAAAAATAGAGAAATGTCTCAAGATTCAATTGTTGTAAATGAATCAGATAGAAGTAGAAAAAGAGTGAAAAATAAATTAAATATGACTTGAATAAGTATGTATAAAAATTAAATTAATTTGGTATGACCAAAAATAATAAGTAAAAATATCTAGCATATTACTTTCAAAACATCCATAACATAATGAAAGAACACATATTCCCTTCTCAAGTTGAGTGCACAAGAGATTTTTGGCCTAGAACACATCTCAACATATGATTTCATAGAGATCTATATAAAATGGTTGATGATAGGACCTTTGCTTTTGGAGTGGTATCTATAGACACATATGCTGGTCCAAGAAGCAAAAGAAAAGAATTACATTTAATCCAGCTCAAGATGTGTAAATTGGAGATATGTTATTTGCCAAACCTGATGATTCTATAAGAGTGGATTACACAATATGGATTTCTAGAGATAAAATCAATATTGAGATACTAAAAAAAATGGGGATATAGAACAAAGGGTCAATGTAGCTTGGTTTATCCCAATTTATTCAAGGCAAAAAGATACAAAAGAAGCAAAAATTTATTTAGGTTGCTTGGATAAGAAATGGAAGCCAAACCCAATTGACACACCTTTACCATCCATACTCATAGATAGTATCATCTACACTTAGAAACCAAATAAAAATTGGAGAGGTCATACACTTTTTCTCACTAATTTTTTAAAAGGCATTATAATAGACTATTTGAATGCATCATCCCACTAGGAACTATCTAAAATAGTGATAAAAGGACTGGGAAATTTGAAATGGTGTTTCCTTAATTTTAGAATGAGAAATATTTTTGTTTTTCAAAATTTAGTCCATTTTTTGAGAATGTATAATGTTTTATTATTTTATTTATATATATTTATTTCTAGTGGCACTTTGCATTTTGGTTCTTGGAAAATCCACTTCGATATTTGAATTGTATGTTTTATACTATGACAATTCAATATTTCGATAAATTTTCATCTATTTAATAGCATTCAATTGTTAGAATATCTAATTCACATTTTTGTGATTCAAAATGGTTTTTGACTTTTATGTATTCCAAATAGCCAGATAGCATTTTAAAAATCATGAAAAGCTCTTAGGCTCTTTAGTTTTTAAAATTAAACTTCACATTTTGTATCCTTCAAAATGGTATTCAAAAAATGGTCTTTATAATTTGTACATCTGATAATTTACACTTTAGATTTTATGTTTTGAAAAATACACTTTGGCATTCCTGTGTATACAAAAAGGTCTTTGAGGTTTATGCCTTAGAATTTCCCACTTGCACATCAAGATTTGTTCTTTACCAATTGTGTATCAAAAAAAATTATTCAGATTTTTAGTTTTTCAAATTACACTTCATACAAGCACCCTAGATTATGCCACATGGCACAATCTCAGTAACTCAACTATGCAAAAGGATGAACAGTCCAAATAAAAGTATTGAACAATGTGAGCACCTAAGATTACACATGCATCACAATCTTGGTAACTCGACTATGTGGGATATTATATTAATAATATAATAATAGAACACCCATGATCAATATGTGGCATGTAACAAAATATGAGATAAACTTTGATGGTTGAATCAGATTAAATAGATAGTTCATGATCCAATCAACTTATGACATGTGGTATCCCAATAATCCTAGGTATTTTAAATAACACATCTCTTGAGTTCCTGATTGATGTATGAATTATTTTTCCTTAAGAAATAAACTACCAAGTCTTGTTATCTGTAAATGCATGGTTTTTGAACTAGTTTGAATGGCTGCAATTTGGACTTATTAAAAATATATAATATATATGTGATTTATTTGTAATAAGTTCAAGTAATTCTTAATGAAGTCCAATTTATTTATGATAGTTTCCAACTAATAATTATTTATCATCATTTTAAATAATTTGGAATTATCACAAAGACATTAGACATGCGATTTATTTTTAATAAATCTAACTTAATCTTGATATAGTCTAATTTAATTTTGATACAGTTCAATCTATTTTCGATAGTTTTCAAAATTTTGGACTATTGATAAGTCCATATTATCTAAAATAGTCCATAATTCAATTCATTAGTAAATACTCATCTCTTATATTTTAGTGTGGTTTAAACCTAAACCATGCTCTCTCATGCTTATGTGATTTGTGTGTTGATGTTTTCATGACTATGAATGTCATCCCCCTCTTTTCCTATGCACTCACCATTTTTTGATATCATTCTTATTTTCCTCTATAATTAAATCATATGTTCTTATCATCTATTTTCTTCTATCCCATATCCTGGGAAAACTACATTTGGCTTGAAGTTCACATTAGACCTTTTATCCATGGAACTATGTAGGCAACGTCCACTTACCTAGTGAAAATGGAGTCAACTTGGCTACCCATTATTTTTATTATATTCCCCTATTTTATTTGTTTGTGTCATTGTCTCCTATAGCCTAGGGAAAATGTTTATCATCTTGTTTGTGTTATTGTTACCTATAGCCTAAGGGAAACCTTATGGATTTTGTTACTATATTATTTTACCTATGTCATTACTACCTAGTTTATGAGTCACTCTGTCACCAAGATTAACACCTTTATTACACGCACAAAAAATTTGTATTCTATTTGTACTTAATATTGTGATTAACCATTGTTTGTGTATTATTGTTATTGTTTTACTTAGTTTGTTTTCCTTTATATGTTTAAAATAGTTTGTTTAGTGAACTTTTATTTGCTTTGGTTTGTTTGTTTATTTATTTATGTTTATTTTTTTATTTTTTTATTGGTATTTTATTTGTTTATTTGTATAGTTTGTCTAGTCTATTTGTGTATAGTATGTTTGTTTGTTTTCACTTTTTTATTTTGTTATTATTTTTTGTTGGTTTTAATTGTTTATTATTTATTGCCTTTTTGTTTCTCAGTTTTCATAGGTCTATTACATTTTATTTATACAAAAATATTGATTATACATATTTGGTACTTAGGTTGTGAACATTTGTATTTAACCATATACTTGAATTTATTTGTTTTATATTTACATGTGGAATTTGATTGTTCATATATTATTCCTAGGTTATTTATATTTACATTTAAACTAAGTTTTTCATGTTTAGAATATACATTATCATTATGGTTTTTCATAACTATGATGCATACTATCATATGCTATAACAAAAACTAGGCATAAACAAACTATCAGATAAATGCAATATTTATCTAAGATCATAACTTGGCATATCTGAAACATCACCAAAACATATATTAATTAAACAAAAAATGAATTATAAACATGCTAGTTAGGATGCACATTTACATAATAGAAGGTATTCAAAATTCATATCTATCCTCTATGCCAATTCACTATCAATCTATGATTACAGGTTCATTACATGAGTTTCTTTGGACCCATTATGGAAAATCAATAATTATCCCCTATTCCTTGATCAAATTAACTCATTGACCATCTTGTTTATATCAGTACTAATACAAATGATCATATCCACATTGATAGGTATAATCAAATCATCACATTAATCAATTTTTATTAATATATTCTATTCCTCATTCCATTTTCTGCCAAATCCTAGGTAAAATATAATGGCATGAGGTCAATTTAGACTATTTATGAACTACTTGGATACATGATGTATCTAGGGTTAGCTCAGTTATCATCATTTCCACCTTTTTTATTCCAACCATCTCTTTCATCACTTTGTGTATCCTTGTGTGCCTAGTCATTTATGGCTTCTTCGGTCATTATACCATCACACCTACATTTACACCCACTCATCTTTAATATATGTGACAATTTATATCCTTGATTTATGCCAACCAATATTCCCTACTAATGCACAACCATTTTATCATGATCAAATTTTCCTTATTGGGTAAAAATCATTTTTTAATTTAGGTTATCCTAATTATTATAACCTCCTTTGGGAAAATCATTATTTTAACCCATTTCCCTTACTAGGGTGTATACCTATGCCACTAATTATAAATGACTTTGGTAAAATTAGTGTCTCAACCCTTGTCCCACTGATTATAACCACCTTTGGGTAAATCAATATCTCAACCCTATTCCATTGATTATAACTTCCTTTGGGAAATCATTGTCTTAACCTCTGTACCACTGATTATAACCAGCTTTGGAAAAATCACTATCTCAACCTCTATATTGATTATAACTACATTTGGGTAAATAAATATTTTAATTAATTAATGAAAACATTATCTAAATTAGATTAATTCCATCCATGCGTTAATTTCATTCTTCTTCTTGCTTTTTTTTGAGGTATCATCCAATATTCCTATGTGTCATCCACTCCCTCGATGGGGCATCATAGGATTCCAAAATGTTGTTTGGAGCATCATTTCATCATTTCATGGATTTTTATTCTTAAGATTTTTTTCATTATTTAAAAATACATTACTTTTCCTATGTCTTGTAATGCCTTCTCAAATAGGTTCAAACTATAGACACTCAATTTTGGCCACTTTCATGCCTAAATTGGGATTTAATTTAATTTATAGCACATGAAACAATTTAAGCCTAGAAATCACTTGAATTCCCAAATTCATATTTTTAAGGGATTTTATTGCCCATAAATATGGCAAGGATTACTTATTTGGGGTATTACCCTATTTACACCAATAACCTAGTTCAAATTTTTCCCTAGTCAAATTATGACCTAGTAATTTGATGTTCTTAGCCCATCAAGCTATTAATTGAAAACATTTATAATAATTGATAAAAGCCCAAAATAACTAATAAAGATTAATTACATTTAAAATCTTAATTAAAATGCTTAAATAAAAATTTGAAATTGAATTAGTGAATTTCATTTATCAAAAAAGGATTTTTTAGCCAAATATGAAGTCAAAGGTAAAAGGAGCTAATAAAATAATTTATTAATTAATAAATATTCAAAAAAGGTGGGTCATAACCTTACAAATATATAAAATGAGTTGTCACACCTTACAAATATTTGAAATTGAGGTGTCAAGATTTCGTGAGTGCTTTGATCTAACTCAGGCCTAGCCTAACTTAGCCTAGGTTATTTTAGACTCAACCAAAGTTAGAATTTAACCTAACCTCCTTAGGGTTAGAATTAGTTACTAGATATATAAATAAAAATGGCCACAGCATATGCCATCAATATTTTGTGTGTAAAGTTATTCTACAAGAATGACTTCAAAAAACCATTGAAATTAGTGTTATAATGTATATTTTGTGTCAAGCTTCACACCAAGACACAAGTGACCATTGGATATGTGCTACCACCATGGAGAAGTTTTTTGAGAAGTCTCTAATTTTTATAATTTGAGAATAAACATCCCTATGCCAATAAGTGGACATCAAATTTGATAAAGGAGGTAATTTACTTGTGTTGTTTTTATCTCTATTTTGTGATATTATTCATTATGTTATGTTTGCCCTAGTTATTAGGCAAGAGTGTTTAGTTCTAGTGTATTTTTATTCTTGATTTTTTTATCATTTCGATTAAAAAAGAACTAATAACCATTTTTATGCTTTTCAAACTCCTAAGATACAAAGGTGATTCACACCTCATAAATATCTTATACCAGTTATCAAGCTTCATAAATATCTTTTATGAGTTATCAAGCCTTCATAATTGCTTTGACACAACCTAGGGTTAATCTAAACTATACCAAGATTAATCTATACATAACCAAGGTTAAAAATAAACCTAACCACACTTTAGTTAGAGTTAGTTTTAGAACCTATAAATACAAGTGCCATTTCCCCCATCTAAACAAGCTCTCAAGCGAATGTTATAATTGTCATATTGATTAAGGAGAATCTTCACCAAGCCAATCCAAGCCAAGACAAGTCTTAAGTATTATTATATAAGTGTTTCCAAAATATAAATCTCATTGAAAAAATTCTCTATTACCCATAAGCTGAGCATGAACATCCTCTATGCCAATGAATGCGCACTAGTTTGATAAGGGACGTAACATAGTTTTATGTTTTATCAACTATTTATAATTTTATTCATTACATTAAGCTCACCCAATTACTTAAGAAATATTAGTTTAGTTTGTATTATATTTTTTGATTTGAATTTTTATTTTGATTTCACTAACAATAAATTAATGAAATTTGGCTCTTTGAATTCCTAATAATATATAATGGCACACCCTATGGGACCACACACCAACATAGACCAAATGAGTGATTTGTAACCTTTTAAAATATTAAAAAGATCATTCACATTTCAAATTTCTTAGTTTTATTATTTAATTGTATGTCATTTTATTTAGCTTCTAATTAACAAATTCACCCTGCTAAATGGTGACTTTGCCCTACTAAATAGTTACTTCACTTATTTTGTCCTCTATTTTGTGATTGTTTTTTTTTAATAAAATAGTGATTTTACTCTATTTGTAAAATAATGACTTGAATCTATTATGAAATCAATGACATAAACCTAATAAATCATCCTCTGTGAAAATGGTGATTTTGATAAAAGAAAATAGTGACTTCGATCAAGAATTTTGATGACTTTACTAGGTAACTTTTCTCATGAATTTAGAAATTTCATTCTATTTTTGGACAAAATGGTGACTTTAAATAATCTAGTTAGTGACTTCATGCATAATAAATGGTAAATTTTCTAGAAACCATTTTTTTTAATGATCTAGTTCTATACGAAAATAATGACTTTGCTCTATTAGGGAATCAATGACTTCACTCTATTTAAAAAACCTGAGGGATCAAAAATACAAGTTGCTTATTGGAAAACTCTTTTGAATAAACACAAGTGAACCCCCTAACATTTTTTCAAGAAACTAAGTGAAGAAAATGTGGTTTAAACACTTCAAAATTTCATTCACACTTAGTTCTTAAAATTTACCTAACAACTTTGTTTTTTGTCTTTCAAGGTTACAAGTGTAAACAACAAATACAAGGGTAAAATTTTCATTTTACATAGTTTTTGGTTCTATAAAATGAACAAAAAACTTATATTAGTTCTCCTAAGATATTTTTACTTTTTATTTATTCATTCTTGAAAAGGTAATTAGTTTATATTTCTTAGATTAATTTATTTTTTAGGAAAATGAACTTTGTATGTATGCTCTCTCCACATCCCCTTTAGGTAGCCTAGGTGATCAAAAGTGCCTTGTTTATTACTTATTTGGTTGAGTCTAGAAAGGAATAAACTTTGTGTATGTGCTTCTCAAGCTCTTAGTGGTTTTGGTGACCCATAAATGACCCTAAATTTATTCCAACTTTTCATTTGTTTATTTTTTTCATATTATATTTTGGGCAAGAGTTCCTCACCTCCTCACAAGTTATTTAGGTGATAATTAACCAAGGGTTTCATATTATAGCATAATTTCAACCCTAACACATGATGGGGTATATAAATTGGGCACATTATATTAAAATTAAATAGTGGCTAAGTGGTTATCCTGATGATTCTAATAGAAATCTAGATCAATTCATGCTAAACATCAGACTTCACTAAGCAGTACATGACTAAAGTCATTATGCAAAGGACTATACCTTTTCATAAAAAATTAGTGAGTTTGAATATAATTGACATGATGAACTTATTTTAACTTATATTTTCATCCTTTTATGAGATTCCTAATATATCTTCATCCAAGTGGCACAATGGGAACACCTTTAGGCTTGTGGGTAGGCCAAA
Source organism: Torreya grandis (assembly GCA_037957365.1). Classification (NCBI taxonomy): domain Eukaryota; kingdom Viridiplantae; phylum Streptophyta; class Pinopsida; order Cupressales; family Taxaceae; genus Torreya; species Torreya grandis. The sequence goes on along the minus strand of JARHVA010001564.1, from coordinate 2,462,122 downwards.
TATGAGGTGAATCTCTAGATAGGGATAGTTCCCTTGATGTACCACTTTGGATTGCAACTACACGTAAAATTTTGTGGGGGGGGGGGTGGAGGGAGAGAGATAAATAAAATTAAAATACTCTAAGGGAGGTGATACACAAAATAATATGATTACTTCCAACTAGTATAATGCTACACATGAGAATAAAGAACTAACCAAACATACACTCCTTCAATCTACATCTTCTCACATACATTCTACATTATGAGGTTATGGATGAATGTGAAAATTTAGGAGGACTTGAATGACACTAGTGAAAATAATAACTCACTAAATCCTTAAAATTTCTTATAACACTTCACATTCCCTACAAGAAGAATCTTTCCAACTATAAATAGGATGAAATAATGAGACAACACGCTAAGGAATCTATAGTATTCAATAAAATTATCCAGCATTCAAGTAAAAAACACTATGAATAGTTATGAAGAGGTAAAAAATTATTATTATTATTATTTATCAAATGGTGTGAAAATTAGAAAGGCTTTGCCATAATAAGGTGGAGCATAAGTTATAATGGCCAAAATGGCTAATTATTATAGAACTTGAGAGAGAGAGAGAGAGAGAGAGAGAGAGAGAGAGAGAGAGAGAGAGAGAGAGAGAGAGAGAGAGAGAGAGAGAGAGAGAGAGAGAGAGAGAGAGAGAGAGAGAGAGAGAGAGAGAGAGAGAGAGAGAGAAGTCCAAGGGTCACAAGGGCACTTGTAAATATAATAAAATTATTTATTTGTGCATTATAAGAGTGTTTTAGATGAAAAATTCAAGGTTAATAATCACAAATGTCCATGCAAGGTATGAAACTCTTGTAAAGTGGCATAAAACTACTTATTCTAGCTCAAAAAAATTGCCTTCATGATTAGCCTTGTTTAAACACATCATAAATATTTATGAAAAATTAAAATAATTTGAATGAAGGGTAAGGATTATATACATGAATTTTTTTTAGGCTTGGTCATCTAGAACCATCTAAGAATGATCCATCATCATCTGTAGTCCAAAAAGCTCCTCCTTCATGTACCTTGCACACTTGGCCTTAAAATTAGCTTAAATTTTCCATGAAAATCCATGGGATGGAGTGGATGAAAATTTTTAATACCATAAATTATATTATATACATCATTATCACCTTAACATTAGTCTATTTAAAGTTTTCCACCCTTCTCACTAGCCTGTCCACTATGCCAGTTTTGAATGACTGAGATGAGTCCTATTATTTACAAACTTATAAGTTTTTAAAAGGAATTAAATGGAAATATTTAATTATTAAAATTCCTAATATTCACCCAAAAATTTATTTCATCTCTTGAAACCTCTTGTAGCCTAAAAAACACATAAAATAGTAAAAAATACCATGTTTTGTACCTTATCCATACAATGTTGTATAGTCAAAAAGTATGGGGATTATATTGAGGGAGTAATTTGAAATTTAAAATAATCATCATAGTAAATGTGGTCGATAAAATTATATTTCCAACTCTATTTCCTCAAATTGGTCACTAGCAAGGGATTCAGAGGGTTTAGGCCTATTTTGACCTCTTAAGGTTCGTTCATAAAGTTTTGACATTGGAGTTGTATAAAAATTATGATAATGTCATTTTTATTCCCATCAATAACTTTATAAAACTAATCCATCCTCCATTAAAATCATCCTAAAATATATGAGCATCTAAACCTGACATATCGAGCTCTTTTCTCTAACTTGCACATGCTTGATGTTGCTTTTAGGCCAAAAATGGCTTCCTCATTAATTATCTTGCATCCAAATATATTTAACACCTATAATATAGTACAAAAAATGTGTTTCAATAGGATATAAATATTTCCCATAGTTATAAATTAAAATTACATATTTTTTGGGCTCTAGGCCAAAACCTTGCCTAAGAGTCATGAATGCAAACTTGGTGTTTTAGACACTTGGTTGAGATTCCTCCTTATGTGTTCGATTTTTCATGATTGCCTAGATGTGTAAAAATTAATACTATAAAAAATCATGGGGATTATCTTTAGGGAGTCCTTTATAATGTCCAATCATCATCCTTATCAAACTAGTCCATCAAATTAGCTTTCCAACTCTTTTTCCTTAAACTGGTCACTGCAAGGGTTTAAGAGGGTTTAGGCCTATTTTGACCTCTTAAGGTTCATTAATAAATTTATAACAAAAATTCACTAATGTTATGTTGAGGACCTTCAATAACTTTCCCAAATAAATCCAGACTCCATAAAAATCCTCCTAAAAGATATGAGCATCTAAACTTGACCTATCAAGCTCTTTTCTCCAACTTGCATAGGCTTGATGTTAATTTTGGGCCAAAAATAGATTCCTCATGACTTATCGTGCATCCAAATATCTTGAACACCTAATATATAATACCAAAAAAGTGTTTCAATAGCTATAAATATTTCCCATAGTTAGAAATTAAAATGACCTATTGTTTGGGCTCTAGGCCAAAACTTGCCTAAGAGTCATGAATGAAACCTTGGTGTTTTAGACACTTCCCTAAGATTATTCCTTATGTGTTTGATTATTCATGATTTACCAGCTATGTTTTAGATTTATACACAATTTTGAAATGTTTACTCAACTCCTAGTCTCAAATTTTGTCATTACTTCTCAAATCTACATAACTCCTAGATGTGTTTCAGATTTATACACCATCTTGAAAGGTTTACTCAATACTTGGTCTCACCTATTGTCATTGCTTCTCAAATATGCCAGTTATGCATAAAGGGAAGTACCCTCTATCTAAGATAAAATAGATGGTACTTCCCACTTTCATCATGAAAAATGAGTGTTTAAAGAGTCCCTCTAAGTGATAAGGATGATCCATACCAAAATATATCCCTTGGTCATATCATTTGACCCCTCAAAATTGCAAAATCCAAAATAAGTTACTAAGAAAGCAGGCTAACTGTATGGAATTCTAATATGAATTGTGTGTTCTTGATTTGGGATCTTTATCTACTTTATTTTTAATATTAAGGGCCTATAAATACTACCATGGTCTTAATGGAGATATCCCAATATCTATTCATCACCTCAACCTTTCATATACTCTTCATATACCTTGCCTAGCCTAGACTGAGTTTATTTTTTGATTGTGTTCTACCTTAATGACTCTTGCCTATAGGTTTCCTTATGTAGTTTAGTTGGAATATAAAAATTATAGGCATATTTTAAATTCATTAAATCATTGAAATTGGTTTTAAACTTATGTTTCCCCTTTATGTACTTCCCACACTCACAATCTCTAAGTCTGATCATTATATGACATAGTACAACTGATTATGTTTTTCTTGAGAAGGACCCCTATAAGTGGACTTAGAATGAGTGAGACCCTAACCACAATGTGAAAATACCCCCCTTGAATCTCTCTATTATGATATATGAATGTTTGGATTCATTTTTTACCTTAGGTCTATGCAATACAACCTTAAGTACCAAGTTTCATCTCACTGCATGTCTCAGTCAAACCCAACTGACTGTATGGGAGTTTTAAGGTTTATTGGTGTAAATGAGATTGAAAGATCATAATTTGTTACTTGAAATATCTAATGAAGCTTCCAATAAAATTATTAAACCATGAACATACCTTAATACTCATGTATGTAAGAAAAGAAAACCCTTCTCAAATTTGAACTCCATGTTGGTTATAGGTGCTTGTTTTCATGACCTATGTACAAATTGAAGGAGTGTAGGAAGCAAAAAACAATGCATCATCCTCCTTAATATGGTACTTTAGATAATTAATAACCCTTTAAATAATTTTAAATATTCAAACATGTTGTATAGGATATTGTGAAACATTTGATGGAAAAGGTTCCTCTTAGCCTCAAACTTGTAGATGATAATGCCTGAGTTTAGTGTTTTTATAGGCAATTTTACGCCTCAAAATTACCATCTTATACTACTCATATTATCTTAAAACCTTGAAATATAATTTTAATATATGGAGGCTATAATATAAACACATTAAGAGGTAGAAAAGTCATTGACAACATTTTAACAAGATATCAACAAAACCTTGAAGAACTATATTTTGTAAATTTAGGGATAAAAGGCCCAAAACTCAGTCATCATCCCTTTGAAGTGATTATCAACCTTATAAATCAACCTATCAATTTAAAAAAGTATATAATTATGTTTTAATCCTACCATGACCTCAATAATGGTTTAAACACTTATTTCAACACTTTAAAATGTCCTCTTCACTCTCTATAGTACCACTTGTAGGTGATTAATCTACAGTGTAGGCAATAAATTGTCTTGTGAGAAATGTGCATGGTTTGTATGTTTCAATGTAGTTTAGGATTTATAAAAAGTTTAAAAATGACTTTATTAACTCTCAAAACCCTAATTATCTTACACCTTATATTTTTAGTTGACCTCTATGAGGGCCCTGTAGATCTATGTGAGTTACAGGTAGGCAATGAGCAGGATTGGGACATTATGCATTATTTAAGCCTCTTAAATAGACAAAAACTCTTTAAAAATTTAAAAAATGGTTTATAATCATTAATATAGTCTTGGAAACAATTTAAAAACATCCATTTCAACTTGATTTTTCTTCTTTATGGCACCTTTACATGTTAATTAATGGTTGCTTGATTTGTAAGTTGCATATGACTATACCTTTATGGATAATTTGCCTTAGCGGATGATATTGAGAGATAATGGAAAAAATAATACATTTAATAAATTTAAACAAATCTATCATAACCTTGGAATCATGATCAAAACATGAATATTCTACAAATAGAGGAAAAGTTGCTTGCAACACAGAATGATACTTCTCTTACAATTTTGATGTAATTGACTTATCCAAACACCTTAAAACATGAAAATAAGTATGAAAATAATTATATAAGGAATAAAAATTAATATTTAATCAACCTCAACAACTGGTTTATATGGATTTTCCAAAAATGGAACAAAACCTATAGGGTGCATGAAACATCAAGCATAAAAGCACAATCAACTTCATGAGGATAGTTTATAAAGAAAATACCACCATTATTAAAAATATTTATATATAAATGAATTTATATTAGTTTAATTTTACCTCCCTAAGGTTTTTTATCTAAAACTTTTTCTTCTGGCCATACCAAGTACAAACCTGAAGACTACTTTTACTTGTCAAGAAGGGTGAAAAAGGAGTAGAATATTTTTGGGCCAAAAATGGCAGTTTTAGATCAATTAAAATGTATAAATGAGTTTTAAAAATCACAAGGGACATTTTTTTAGATTTTACCATGTGTCACACTTCCCCATGAATCATACAAGTGCCAAACTCTTCACTTTTCCCATGAAAACTACCCTTTCTTCTGAAGAACCTACCACCTTTCAATTATGTCAGTTGGTTAAGACATATTAGGACACATGGGACATGAAATAACCTCTTGTAACCTTCAAATTTCCTAATAAATCTGTACAAGTCATTAAATGCCCCTTTTTGACCTTAAGATGACTCAAAATGACTAAAAGGACTACAATGACTAAGGACCAAGACTAGTGTAACATCAAATGACATTAATTAACATATAAAACAACTTTTTACATGTATATTATAACCCTAAAACATATAAAAACCAATATTTTTCCTATGGGTGCCCTAATTTGACCTAAAAGTCAAATTTGTTCAACAAATTAATGACTCATAGGGGTAGTATGCCTGCTATACTTACTAGGCCAATAGCCTTATTAGTACATTAAGATTAGGGATTAATTGAAGTCTAAGACAAATAAATAAGACCTTTTACCACTTGAAAACTATGATTTGATCAAGTCAAGATCACTTGACTACCTCAACCACATAAAACAAAAGACACACATAAAATTAAATAGACAAACACACAAGACACACACACAAACATGTGCTCAAGGCACTTAGGGGAATAAGAAAACAAACTATTATGTAAAATTATCAACTAAGAAACCTCATTTCTAGGATAAAAATGAAAACTCCTTCAATCATCTTCATGATGAGTTAAATCATAGTGCCAAGCATGTTTCTCCATAGATTGGATGTTTTGTAGATCAGACTTATCCCTTAGTAGTTCACTTAATCTACCCCCAAGTATATCATCTTAAAATAGGTCTCCAATTTATATATATTCCTATATAACTTGTACACTTACCTCATACTACTACCCACTCTTCTTCTCATGGTCAACTTGCATCTTCTTTGTAGGCATGGCTTTAAGAGGAGTGATTTCTTGTTCCTTAGAAGATTGAGGGCAATAGTATTTTATTCCATCCTTCAAGAGATGATGTGTTTCTCCCAAATAATTGAGAGGATTTTAGACCATATTTATGACTTCAAAATTTTTAGCATGAAATCTATATGATTTTTGAAAGGACATATTACAAAGGTTGCTTTTCCTTTGCATACTTACTTGAGTGCAAAAGTTGTCTTCTCCATATTTGACTAGATCATAGCCTCCTTAAGAAGGAGTATATCCTAATCCAATGATTTAAAACAATTCATACAAAGTATTATTAATAATTTTTCCTTTCCCATATATGACATCTTTCAAAGTGATGGAAGAACCAATGAAGGTTTCCTCTTTTTTTGGCAAAAGGAAAACATTCTTCCTCATCAACCCAATCAAAAATCTCCACGCAAGAAGACACCTCTTATTCGTCATTTAGGATTACTTAAGGGATATAAATTTTCATCTCAAATACCATTTCATGAATTTAATTCTCAAGGGATGAAATATCCTCCAATTCTTTCTCCTTCTTGGTAATGCCAAGACTAGGCATCTCATAATCATGTGACTTGGTCCAATGAGGCTGCCAAGGAGTTAGGATTTCTTCAAGCAAGAGTTATGCTTTTTTATTAACCAAATAATAATATTTAGGTTCCCATATCATATTTAAATCAAGTAAAATTGTGATGAGGTGAGGACAAGATGAATTATTTGGTGGAGGTGGCACATAGAACTCAAAATCAGATTGGGAGTGAAATGTAGGGGATTCTTTTGGAAGCTCTTGAGGAAGGGGGGGAAAAAATTGGGATAAAACAACTTGATTATATTGCTTCCACTTGATAATAAATTAAATCACATTTGATTTATATTGAGTAATATTTTTAGGAAGGGTAGATGGGGTGTGTTTAGGCATATGATCTTATTTTGGGTCTAGACCTTCCATCACACCTTGAATTAGCAATTTCATTTTTGCTTCTAACTTTTCAATTTTCTTGGCTAGGTTATATTGGAAAAGTCTTTATTGAATTTCATATAAATAATCATGAGGATAAGTATTACAATAGGGCTAACATGAAACACAAGAATCTTCTTGAGTAAGAGTGGGAGGGACTTGTAAAGGATCAACTTCATTCTCAACTTCACACTCAAAAATGCTTCTATCATCTTTCTTTCTACATGATTCCACTATCTTATTATAGATTATAATTTTAGGATTAGAAGCATTATCTTTATGTGCTGGTGTAATTTGAGGACTAGGTGAAGTGTTCAAGGAACTTGGAATCTTCTTAGGCTTGGATTCTCCACCTTGTCTCCAACTTGAATGTCATATCTAGAGGTCTCTTCTTGAGGTGGGGATGTAATAGGATATGGAAATGAGGGATTAAATTCCAATTATTTTACTACTAACATTTATTTTTTCATATTCATATTAGCCAACTAAATATGCCTATCAAGATTAACTTCAAACACAAGATTTCTCTTTTCAACTTTCTCTTCCAAGTGATTGGAAAAAGGGTGACTTTGATATCCTTGATTAGGATCATGAGTAGGGATAAAATATGGATGATAGGAAACTTGGGGAAGTATATATTAAGTCTGATACATTTGTTGAGGTTGTATTTCATGAAATATTAGCCTATCCTCTAAGGAAGAAACTAGGCCACTCACATCAAACACCTCACTTGTGAGCCTTTGCCAATTAGCTCTCTCAATAGGTACCCACTCTCTTTTAATGAACTCTAATTCATCTCTAACCTTATGTATAATATGAGTAGGAACCTATAAACCATATCCCATTTGTGTGTCAAGACCTAACATGTACTTCTCATATGTCAAAATATTTTGGTTAAAGGTGGAAATGGATTGGCTTGAGAAGTGACTAGGTTGATTAGGAGCAAGATATGGAGAAGGATGATTTTAGGATTGATATAATTCATGAATGGGATAATAAAATTCATTTTGGAGATGGTACACTTCATGATATGGTTGACTAAGAACTTTTTCATATTGATAGGGAATTGCAAAAGCTTGAAATGTCTCACCAACTTCTGTAAAATAGTGTTCAACATAAAAATTAGCCATGAAAATTCATTGAAAGCAATAACACAAAGGAAAATGTTACAAAAAATCTTTAAAGGATAAAACAAGGCTGATTTAACAGCTGATATATCTTTGAATTTTCCATTGATGTTTGGATAGATGCCTCCAAATGCTAATTATTGAAAAATAACACCAAAAATCTTTCAACCTTTTAGACTAAGAGTCCCATAGGGCATGCGAAAAAATATTTTCACTTAGATTTACACCCTTTGATGAAATTCATAATATATACTCATCCAATTGGAACAATATAAAAACCTATAGGCTTTTGGGTAGCCTAAGGATGAGGTGAATCTCTAAATAGGGATAGCTCCCTTGATGTACCACTTTGGATTGCAACTACACCTAAAATTTGGTGGGAGGGAAAGGGAGAGATATAAATAAAATAAAAATATTATAAGGGAGGTGATACAAAAAATAATATGATGACTTCCAACCATTATCATGTTACACATGAGAACAAAGTACTAACCAAATATACACTCTTTCAATCTACATCTTCTCACATTAATGTTACATTATGAGGTTATGGATGAATGTGTAAAGATAATAAGACTAGATAAGAGGCCTTGAATGGCACTAGTGAATATCCTAAATCATTAAATCCTTGAAATTTTCTTAAAAAAATCACATGCCCTACAAGAAGAAGCTTTAAAACTCCAAATAGGATGAAATAATGAGACAACATGCTAAGGAATCCATAGTCTTCATTAAGAAACATCCATAATTCAAGTATAAAAAACTATAAATAGTCAAGAATAGGTAAAAAAAAAAATATTATTGTTGATAAAATGGTATGAAAATGAGTAGGGCTTCACCATCCTCAGGTGGAACATAAATTACAATGGCCAAAATGGCTAGTTCTTATAGAACTTGAGAGAGAGAGAGGAGAAGAGAGAAGTCCAAGGGTCACAAGGAAAAATTTAAAGATAATAAAATAAGTTAATTTTGAATTAAAATATTATATGGGACAAACCATGCAAGTTAAAGAAGAAAAATGGTTCATAAAACACATGAAACTCTTGCAAAGTGGCATAAAACTACTTATTCTGGATCAAAAAAACTACCTTCATGATTAGCCTTGTTTTAACACCTCATAACTAATTAAGAATACGTAAAATGATTGGAATTAATGGTAATTATTTAATAAATGCATTTACATGAATTATTTTCAAGGTTGGTGATTTGAAACCATCTAGGAATGAGCCATCATCATCTACAGTCCAAAAAATTTATCTTTCATGCACCTTGCACACTTGGACTCAAAATTGGCTTTATTTTTCCATGAAAATACATATGATGGAGTGTGTGACAATTTTAAAGACCCTAAATAATATTATAGTCATAAATAACACATTAAAATTAGTCTACTTGAAGTTTTCCACCCTTTTCACTAACTTGTCCACTATGCTAGTTTTGACTAGCTAAGATGAGATATTTTTTTACACAATTATAAGTTTTTAAAAGGAATTAAATTTATATAGGGAGTTATTAAAATTCCTAATATTCCCCCTAAAATTCATTTAATCTATTGAAACCTCCTATACCCTTCAAAAAACATAAAACAATAAAAAAACCTATTTTTTACCCTATATATACAATTTTGTATAGTCAAATAGTATGGGTAGTAGCTTGAGTTACTCATTTTAAATTTAAAATCATCATCCTAGTCATAATGGTCCATCATATTAGCTTTCCAACTCCATTTCTTCAATCTGGTCACTAATAAGGGTTTAAGCCTATTTTGTCCTATTAAGGTTCATTCATAAAGTTATGGCATTGGATTTGTATAAAACTTCCATTAACTTGATGTTGATTACCCTCAATAATTTTACCGAACTCATTTGTCCTCCTTGTAAATCATCCTAAAATATATGAGCATCTAAACCTAACCTATCGAGCTCTTTTATTCAACTTTTACAAGCCTAATGTTGCTTTTGGGGAAAAAATGGCTTCTTCATGAATTTTATTACATAAAAATATATTTAACACCTTTGATATAGTCCCAAAAACATGTTTAAATAGGATATAAATCTTTCCCATAGTTATAAATGAAAATGACTTATTATTTAGGCCCTAGGCCAAAACCTTATCTAAGAGTCTTGACTATAAACTTGGTGTTTTAAACAATTGGATGAGATTACATATTATGTGTTTTATTATTAATTATTTCGTAGATGTGTTTAATATTTATACACCCTCTTGAAAGTTTTACTCAACTCTTGGTCTCACCTTTTGTCATTGCCTCTCAAATTTGCCAATTATACATAAAGGGAAGTACCCTATGTCTAGGATAAAATAGAGGGTTATTCCCCTATTTCGTCAATAAAACCAAGTATTTTAAGAGTATCTCAAAGTTATAAGGATTATACATAACAAAATATATCCATTTTTCATATCATTTGACCCCTCAAACTTGTAAAATCCAAAATAGGTTACTAGGAAAACAATCTGACTATATGGACTTCTAATATGAACTATGTATGCTTGATTTTGGATATTTCTCTACTTTATTTACAATCTCAAGGGCCTATAAATACTACCATGGTATTTATGGATATATCCAAATATCCATTCATCATCTCAACCTTTCATATACTCTTCATATACCTTGCTTAGCTTAGATTGAGTTTCCTTTTTGATTGTGTTTTACCTTAATGACTCTTGCCTATAGGATTCCTTATGTAGTTTAGTTGGAATCCAATGATTATAGGCCTATTTTAAAATCATTACATAATTTATTTATTTTAAAAAATTCTATCTCCCCTTTATGTACTTCCCACACTCATAATGTCTAAGTTTGATCACTGTAGGACATAGCACAACTGACTATGTTTTACTTGAGAAGGACCCTATAGGTGGACTTGGCATGAGTTATATCTTTAAAAAAATGTGAAAATACCCCCCTTTAATCTCTCTATGGTTATATATGAATGTTTATACTTATTTTTTACCTTATGTCTATGCAATACAACCTTAGGTGTCAAATTTCATCTCACTGCCTGTCTCGATCAAACCTTACTAACTATATGGGAGTTTTAAGGCCTGTAGGTGTAAATGAGTTTGGAATATCATCATTTTTTACTTGAAAAACCTAATTAATATTACAATAACCTTATTAAACCATGAATACCCTAATACTCATGTATGCAAGAAAATAAAACCCTTCTCAAATTTGAACTCCATATTGGTTATAGGTGCTTGTTTTCATGGTCTATGTATGGAATGAAGGTGTGTAGGAAGAAACACACAATGAATTATCCTCCTTAAAATGGTCATTTAGATCATGATTACCCATTTAAACCATTTTAAACATTCAAACATGGTGTATATTCTATTTTTCAGCTTTAGATGGAAAAGGTTCCTTTTAGCCTCAAACATGTAAATGATAATGTCTGAGTTTAGTGTTTTTATAAGTAATTTTAGGCCTCAAAATTACCATACTCCACTAATAATCATATCTTAAAACATTTAAAGATCAATTTCATAAATGGAGGATACAAGATAAACACATTATGATGTATAAAATTCATTGACAACATTTTAACAAGATATCAACAAAACCTTGAAGAACTCTGTTTTGTAAATTTAGGGACAAAAGGCCTAAAAATTAGTCATTATCCCTTTGAAGTGATTCTCAAAATTTTAAATTAACCTATCAATTAAAAAAATTCTTTCATTTCATGATGTTTCATCCTACCATGACCTCAATAAGGGTTAAAACACTTATTTCAACACTTCAAAATGACCTCTTCACTCTTTGTAGTACCACCTATAGGTGATTAATCTACAATGCAGGAAATAAATGGTCTTGTGAGAAATGTGCATGGTTAGTATGTTTTAATTTAGTTTAGGATTTATAAAAAGTTTAAAAATTACTTTATTCACTCTCAAAATCTTTCTTATATTACACCTCCTTATCTCTATAGTTGGCCTATATGAGGGCCCTGTAGATATATGTGAGTTATAAGCAGTAGTGAGCAGGATTGGAACAATGTGCATTGTTTAGGCCTCTTGAATAGACCAAAAATCTTTAAAAATTGTCCAAATGGTTGATCATAATTAATATAGTCTTGCAAAAAAATTCAAAACATGTATTTCAACCTAATTTTTCTCCTTCATGGCACCTATACATGTTCATTAATGGCAACCTGACTGGTAAGTTACATATGATTACACCTTCATGGAGAATTGGAATTAGAGTATGATATTGAAATAGTAGGGTAATAATAATAAATTTAATACATTTAAGCAAATCAATCAAAACCTTGGAATCATGATCAAAACATGAATATTTTTCAAATAGAGGAAAAACTACCTACAACACATAATGATGTTTCTCTTACAATTTTGATGTACTTGACTTATCCAAACACCTTGAAACATGAAACTAATCATGGGAATAATTATATAAAGAATAAAAAACTATATATAATCAACCTTAGCAACTGGTTGTATGGACTTGCCAAAAATGGAGCAAAACCTATAGGGTGCATGAAACAACAAGAAAAAAAGCATAGTCAACTTCATGAGGATGGTTCATAAAGCACAACCCACCATTATGAAAAATATTTATTTTTAAATGAAGGTACCTAATATTAATTTCACCTCACTAAGGAATTTGATCTGAAACCTCCTCTATTGGCCATACCAAGTACAAACCTGAAGACTTCGTTTACTTGCCAAGAAGGGTGAAAAAGGATCAAAATAGTTTAGGGCTAAAAATGACACTTACAAAGAACTTCAAATGTGTAATTAAGCTTGAGGAAGTTTAAGGGATATTTAATGAGCTTTTACCATTTGACACACTTCCCCATGAGCCGTATAAGTGCCAAACTCTTCTCTTTTCCTAAGAAAACTACCCTTTCTTCTGAAGAACCTACCACCTTTTAGTTATGTCATTTGGTTAAGACCTCTTAGGACACATGAGACATGACATAACCTCTTTTAACCTTCACATTTCCTAATAAATCTGTATAAGTCATTAAATGCCCCTTTTTGATCTTAAAATGACTCAAATTGAATAAAAAGACTAAAATGACTAAGTACCAAGGCTCGTATAACATCAAATGACATTAATTAACCTATAAAACACCTTTTGACATATGTATTAGACCCTTAAAACATCTAAAAACCAATTTTTACCTAAGGGTACCCTAATTTGACCTAAAAGTTAAATTTGGTCAACAAAACCCTTATGTTATCCATACTTGTTACCATTTAGATCATTTTGAAAATTATAGATTTTAGTTAACTCAACTTGCCAAAAATATCCTACCAAATATTGGGTACTTCATCACTCCAAGTTCCTTACCATATACCAGTTTTTGGGAGATAAGGGGGGCTTAAAAACCCTACCTACATGCACTCTTTACTTTTTGGATTAACACTTAATCCTTTCCAATATTAGTATATTGGTATAAACTTTGATAGAATTTATGCACACCTTATCAGTTTTAGGGTAGGATGTGAAATTACATTTTTTTCTATTTCTTTTACTAGCATGCTTTTTTGGGTCTAAAATTATTTATTTAAAAAATTCAAAATAAGTTAAAACATTCAAAATAAGACACATGTTACCACCACTTTGAACCAAGAGGTGTTAAATTACCGAAATCACTCAAATATTTTGCATTAGCTTGAGATTTTAGAAACCACTTTTGTACCTCTTGTTCAAAGGAGCTTTTTTACACTGTCGATTTTATTCCAAAACACTTGCCTTGTTTGAAACCAAGTTTAAAACCCATTAATACCTTTGTCTTAAAAAACACATGTTACAATTCCTATTTGAGTATATCATGTTTAACTTTGAAAAAATTTAGTCTTTTATACTAAATTAGAAATTCAATCTTTCAAAGTTTAGATCCTAAACTAATTAGGTGTATGTCGAAGCCTTGTATAATTTGGGCTTATATGGTTTACCTTTTACATTTGGATTGTGAAACTTGGTTTGATTTCTCATTTGGTTTAAAGACCTTTGCTTATACTTAGGGGTGTTTTGTTGTCACATGCCTAGTTTATATTTCTTTTTGCCAAGTTCAAGAATGTATTAGTTTTGTTTGTCAAAGGTCTTTTATGTGCCTAGAACATGTTTTTTGAGCCAATTACTTTGAGTTAGATTGATTCCAAGTTCTTATTTAAATAGTCTTATTTTCAAGTCTAGATTTGTGATGTTTGACCAAAGACCTAACACATTTATTTTAGTTTTTAGACCTAGATCAAGATTGTTTTACCTTGATTAAACACTTTGCTAAAGACTAGTTTCACATTTTCATTTTACCTTTATTGTATACCTAGATAGACATTTCACCTTTGGAAATGTTTTAAAGAGATAAAGTTTGTTTGCCTTAGACTATGTTCATTTTCCATATTATATCATTTTCAAGAGACCCAATCATAAATTTGAGCATTCCTCACTATACACGTAGTGAGACCATATATATTCCATATTATGAGAACATTGTTACTAGTGACCATTTTATTCAAAAATTTATGGTGATGATGTAGCATATGAGACATATCCATATCACTCTTATACTACCCCATATACATAACAATTGGAATACCCATTCCCATAATACTTAGTTAATGTACCTCTTTATCTAGGCCACAAACAAGAACAAACAAATTAATACCTTGATAAATTTTCACCCATCAGTGAACATAGCCAAAAATAATAGACCTACTATGTAACCATGCCAACAAGCTCTAACTCATACTTGTTTGATAATCACTTTTTAGAAATTAGAGATGAAATTCTAGTTAGGGTGGTAGAAGTGGGATCAAAATTCCAAATAAAATTCCCACATGAAAGTCTATCTAGCTTGATTAGAACACCTAGTAATGCTACTCATGTCCAATAATTTTAACATGATTTAACTAGTTATAATTAATCTGTAGTAACAATACCTAAATAGGGCCTAAATTCACTTGTAAAAGGAAATGTTCCAATGGATGACCAATTAGAACATATACAACTAGTGTATCAAACATATCTTAACATAGATCAAAACTTCAATGCCATGGCCATTTCAAACACATCACTCATAGTGTTAGTTCCCACAATAAGAGTACACATTGATTCTTTAGGATATATAAATTAGACAATAGACCCATTTAGTCAAAGAATGTTGGTAGGAGACATATTTAATGTACCCATTAAGGTTAAAGAAACTGTAGCTCCTATATAAGACCTCACACAAAACATAATAGATAACATGCAAGTGTATCCCAATTTGAACCAAAGTGGGTCTAGTATGCTATAGAGAAACACACAATAGGTTACTCATGCAAATACCTCAAGTGGATTTAAAGAA
The DNA here is from genome assembly GCA_037957365.1 of Torreya grandis. Taxonomy (NCBI): domain Eukaryota; kingdom Viridiplantae; phylum Streptophyta; class Pinopsida; order Cupressales; family Taxaceae; genus Torreya; species Torreya grandis. The sequence continues at coordinate 2,446,460 of JARHVA010001564.1, read as the reverse complement.
CAAGGGGAAGGTTTGAATATTTATGAAACATAACAAGCAACTTCCACTCTTCAACCAACAACTACTTGAAACATGAAACAAGTGGTAAATAGCCAAAAATAGACCAACATTCTACCCTAAGTGTTGAAAACTACACCATCTCAATAAATGAAAAGTAATATTCTTTCTAACACATGTAGATAAATATAGCACAACCATCACAAAAGTTTATTAATCAATAACATAATCTTATTGGTCAATAAAGAGTGTTGGTTGGTCAATAACAAGTATTTAACCTCCAATAAATGCCTAATTTACAATAGGTGTTTATGCAAAAATAACGTAATAACATACAACAAGTAACTATTAGGTAATAGATACCTTTTACTCAATGGGTATCTCATATACAATAGGGATCTAACTTGAAACACCTTCAATAATAGAGCTTTAGCTAGCAATGGGTACCATTTATACAGTAGAGTCTGATAAGCCAAAAACAAGTTCTTATCCAAACTGGACAAGTTCAGTACATTCTACCTAACCAAATACCTCAACCATAACCATAGTTTGTAAATCAAATCCATGTTAAAAACCCTTGTTAAAATGCTTATAAAAAATAACATCCACCATAACAATAATATAATCCTAATGTATGGATATATATTCTTGGTCAATTGACCAATCAAAAAAGCAAACCTCAATATGTTATTCCTACATCATACCCTAGTTAAAGTAACTCATCTTTGGTTGTGTGGCCCCAACTATAATAGGTTGCACCATCTAGCTTCCTAGCCTAAGATATTTAACAAATGAAGGATTCAATTATAGCCATTCAATGTGGGAAGCAAATGAAGTTCAAATTATAAGAGATATGATCATATCCATTTAATATGGATTACCTCCAATACCTTTTCCTCTAGGTTATGAGCATCCCAAATTTGATAAATATAAGGGAAAAGGTGACCCAAAAGAGCATTCAAAATATATTTTTGTTAAATGCCAACATGTGGCCTACAATGATATGTGTGTGTGTGTGTGTGTGTGTGTCTATATATATATATATATGTATGTATGTATGTATATATGTATATATATATATATATATATGTATATATGTATATATATGTATATGTGTGTGTGTGTGTGTGTGTGTGTGTGTGTGTGTGTGTGTGTGTGTGTGTGTGTGTGTGTGTGTGTGTGTGTGTGTGCGCGCGTGCGTGCGTGCGAGCGCACATGCGCCCACATATGCATTTGTGTGTGCGTGTGTGACATATTTAATGTACCCATTATGGTAAAAGAAACTGTAGCTCCTATATAAGACCTCACACAAAACATAACAGATAACATGCAAGTGGATCCCAATTTGAACCAAAGTGGGTCTAGTATGCTATAGAGAAACACACAAGAGGTTACTCATGCAAATACCTCAAGCGGACTTAAAGAACAAGGGGAAGGTTTGAATATTTATCAAACATAACAAGCAACTTCCACTCTTCAACCAACAACTACTTGAAACATGAAACAAGTGGCAAATAGCCAAAAATAGACCAACATTCTACCCTAAGTGTTGAAAACTACACCATCTCAATAAATGAAAAGTAATATTCTTTCTAACACATGTAGATAAATATAGCACAACCATCACAAAAGTTTATTAATCAATAACATAATCTTATTGGTCAATAAAGAGTCTTGGTTGGTCAATAACAAGTACTTAACCTCCAATAAATGCCTAATTTACAATAGGTGTTTATGCAACAATAACGTACCAACATACAACAAGGAACTATTAGGTAATAGCTACCTTCTACTCAATGGGTATCTCATATACAATAGGGATCTAACATGAAACACCTTCAATAATAGAGCTTTAGCTAGCAATGGGTACCATTTATACAGTAGAGTTTGATAAGCCAAAAATAAGTTCTTATCCAAACCAGACAAGTTCAGTACATTATACCTAACCAAATGCCTCCACCATATCCATAGTTTGTAAATAAAATCCATGTTAAAAACCCTTGTTAAAATTCTTATAAAAAATAACATCCACCATAACAATAATATAATCCTAATGTATGGATATATATTCTTGGTCAATTGACCAATCAAACAAACAAACCTCAATATGTTATTCCTACATCATACCCTAGTTAAAGTAACTCACCTTTGGCTGTGTGGCCCCAACTACAATAGGTTGCACCATCTAGCTTCTTAGCCTAAGAACTTTAACAAATGAAGGATTCAATTATAGCCATTCAATGTGGGAAGCAAATGAAGTTCAAATTAGAAGAGATATGATCATATGCATTTAATATGGATTACCTCCAATACCTTTTCCTCTAGGTTATGAGCCTCCCAAATTTGATAAATATAAGGTAAAAGGTGACCCAAAAGAGCATTTAAAATATTTTTTTGTTAAATGCCAACATGTGGCCTACAATGATGTGTGTGTGTGTGTGTGTGTGTGTGTGTGTGTGTGTGTGTGTTTATGTATATATATGTGTATATATGTATGTATATATATATATGTGTGTGTGTGTGTGTGTGTGTGTGCGTGCGAGCGTGCATGCGCGTGCCAACACCCGCTCGCATGCGCATGTGTGTGTGTGTGTGTGTGTGTGTGTGTGTGTGTGTGTGTGTGTGTGTGTGTGTGTGTGTGACATATTTAATGTACCCATTATGGTAAAAGAAACTGTAGCTCCTATATAAGACCTCACACAAAACATAACAGATAACATGCAAGTGTATCCCAATTTGAACCAAAGTGGGTCTAGTATGCTATAGAGAAACACACAATAAGTTACTCATGAAAATACCTCAAGTGGATTTAAAGAACAAGGGGAAGGTTTGAATATTTATCAAACATAACAAGCAACTTCCACTCTTCAACCAACAACTACTTGAAACATGAAACAAGTGGCAAATAGCCAAAAATAGACCAACATTCTACCCATAGTGTTGAAAACTACACCATCTCAATAAATGAAAAGTAATATTCTTTCTAACACATGTAGATAAATATAGCACAACCATCACAAAAGCTTATTAATCAATAACATAATCTTATTGGTCAATAAAGAGTGTTGATTGGTCAATAATAAGTACTTAACCTCCAATAAATGCCTAATTTACAATAGGTGTTTATGCAACAATAATGTACCAACATACAACAAGTAACTATTAGGTAATAGCTACCTTTTACTCAATGGGTATCTCATATACAATAGGGATCTAACTTGAAACACCTTCAATAATAGAGCTTTAGCTAGCAATGGGTACCATTTATACAGTAGAGTATGATAAGCCAAAAGTAAGTTCTTATCCAAACCGGACAAGTTCAGTACATTCTACCTAACCAAATACCTCAACCATAACCATAGTTTGTAAATCAAATCCATGTTACAAACCCTTGTTAAAATTCTTATAAAAAATAACATCCACCATAACAATAATATAATCCTAATGTATGGATATATATTCTTGGTCAATTGACCGATCAAACAAATAAACCTCAATATATTATTCCTACATCATACCCCAGTTAAAGTAACTCACCTTTGGCTATGTGACCCCAACTACAATAGGTTGCAACATCTAGCTTCCTAGCCTAAGATCTTTAACAAATGAAGGATTCAATTATAGCCATTCAATGTGGGAAGCAAATGAAGTTCAAATTAGAAGAGATATGATCATATGCATTTAATATGGATTACCTCCAATACCTTTTCCTCTAGGTTATGAGCCTCCCAAATTTGATAAATATAAGGGAAAAGGTGACCCAAAAGAGCATTTAAAATATATATTTTTTAAATGCCAACATGTGGCCTACAATTATGTGTGTGTGTGTGTGTGTCTATATATATATATATGTATGTATGTATGTATTTATATATATATGTATATATATATATATATATATATATATATATATATATATATATATATATATATATATATATATATATATGTAGATATGTATATATATGCATGTATATATGTGTGTGTGTGTGTGTGTGTGTGACATATTTAATGTACCCATTATGGTAAAATAAACTGTAGCTCCTATATAAGACCTCACACAAAACATAACAGATAACATGCAAGTGTATCCCAATTTGAACCGAAGTGGGTCTAGTATGCTATAGAGAAACACACAATAGGTTACTCATGCAAATACCTCAAGTGGATTTAAAGAACAAGGGGAAGGTATGAATATTTCTGAAACATAACAAGCAACTTCCACTCTTCAACCAACAACTACTTGAAACATGAAACAAGTGGCAAATAGCCAAAAATAGACAAACATTCTACCCTAAGTGTTGAAAACTACACCATCTCAATAAATGAAAAGTAATATCCATTACAACACATGTAGATAAATATAGCAACCATCACAAAAGTTTCTTAATCAATAACATAATCTTATTGGTCAATAAAGAGTGTTGGTTGGTCAATAACAAGTACCTAACCTCCAATGAATGCCTAATTTACAATAGGTGTTGATGCAACAATAACGTACCAACTTAAAACAAGTAACTATTAGGTAATAGCTACCTTTTACTCAATGGGTATCTCATATACAATAGGGATCTAACTTGAAACACCTTCAATAATAGAGCTTTAGCTAGCAATGGGTATCATTTATACAGTAGAGACTGATAAGCCAAAAACAAGTTCTTATCCAAACCCAAAAAGTTTAGAACAATCTACCTAACCAAATACCTCCACCATAACCATAGTTTCTAAATAAAATCCATGTTAAAAACCCTTGTTAAAATGCTTATAAAAAATAACATCCACCATAACAATAATATAATCCTAATGTATGGATATATATTCTTGGTCAATTGACCAATCAAACAAACATACCTCAATATGTTATGCCTACATCATACCCGAGTTAAAGTAATTCACCTTTGGCTATGTGACCCCAACTACAATAGGTTGCACCATCTAGCTTCCTAGCCTAAGATCTTTAACAAATGAAGGATTCAATTATAGCCATTCAATCTGGGAAGCAAACGAAGTTCAAATTAGAAGAGATATGATCATATCCATTTAATATGGATTACCTCCAATATTTTTTCCTCTAGGTTATGAGCCTCCCAAATTTGATAAATAGAAGGGAAAAGGTGACCCAAAAGAGCATTTAAAATAATTTTTTGTTAAATGCCAACATGTGGCCTACAATGATATGTGTGTGTGTGTGTGTGTGTGTGTGTCTATATGTATATATATATATGTATGTATATATGTGTATGTATATATGTGTATATATATATATGTATATATGTATATATATATATGTATATATACACACATATATACATGTGTGTGTGTGTGTGTAGGAGACATATTTAATGTACCCATTATGGTAAAATAAACTGTAGCTCCTATATAAGACCTCACACAAAACATAACAGATAACATGCAAGTGTATCCCAATTTAAACCAAAGTGGGTCTAGTATGCTATAGAGAAACACACAATAGGTTACTCATGCAAATACCTCAAGTGAATTTAAAGAACAAGGGGAAGGTATGAATATTTATCAAACATAACGAGCAACTTCCACTCTTCAACCAACAACTACTTGAAACATGAAACAAGTGGCAAATAGCAAAAAATAGACCAACATTCTACCCTAAGTGTTGAAAACTACACCATCTCAATAAATGAAAAGTAATACTCTTTCTAACACATGTAGATAAATATACCACAACCATCACAAAATTTTATGAATCAATAACATAATCTTATTGGTCAATAAAGAGTGTTGGTTGGTCAATAACAAGTACCTAACCTCCAATAAATGCCTAATTTACAATAGGTGTTTCTGCAACAATAATGTACCAACTTACAACAAGTAACTATTAGGTAATAGCTACCTTTTACTCAATTGGTATCTCATATACAATAGGGATCTAACTTGAAACACCTTCAATAATAGAGCTTTAGCTAGCAACGGGCACCATTTATACAATAGAATCTGATAAGCCAAAATCAAGTTCTTATCCAAACCTGACAAGTTTAGTACATTCTACCTAACCAAATACCTGAACCATAACCATAGTTTTTAAATCAAATCCATGTTAAAAACCCTTGTTAAAATGCTTATAAAAAATAACATCCACCATAACAATAATATAATCCTAATGTATGGATATATATTCTCGGTCAATTGACCAATCAAACAAACATACCTCAATATGTTATTCCTACATCATACTCCAGTTAAAGTAACTCACCTTTGGTTGTGTGACCCCAACTACAATAGGTTGCACCATCTAGCTTCCTAGCCTAAGATCTTTAACAAATGAAGGATTCAATTATAGCCATTCAATGTGGGAAGCAAATTAAGTTCAAATTAGAAGAGATATGATCATATCCATTTAATATGGATTACCTCCAATATTTTTTCCTTTAGGTTATGAGCCTCCCAAATTTGATAAATATAAGGGAAAAGGTGATCCAAAAGAGCATTTAAAATAATTTTTCGTTAAATGCCAACATGTGGCCTACAATGATATGTTTGTGTGTGTGTGTGTCTATATATATATATATATATATTTATGTATGTATATATGTATATATGCATATGTATATATGTATATGTATATATATATATATATATATCTATGTGTGTATATATACACACATATATACATATGTGTGTGTGTGTGTGTGTGTGTGTGTGTGTGTGTGTGTGTGTGTGTGTGTGTGTGTGTGTGTGTGTGTGTGTGTGTGTGTGTGTGTGTGTGTGTGTGTGTGTGTGTGTGTGTGTGTGACATATTTAATGTACCCATTATGGTAAAAGAAACTGTAGCTCCTATATAACACCTCACACAACATATAACTGATAACATGCAAGTGTATCCCAATTTGAACCAAAGTGGGTCTAGTATGCTATAGAGAAACACACAATAGGTTACTCATGCAAATACCTCAAGTGGATTTAAAGAACAAGGGAAAGCTATGAATATTTCTCAAACATAACAAGCAACCTCCATTCTTCAACCAACAACTACTTGAAACATGAAACAAGTGGCCAATAGCCAAAAATAGACCAACATTCTCCCCTAAGTGTTGAAAACTACACCATATCAATAAATGAAAAGTAATATCCTCTCTAACACATGTAGATAAATATACCAACCATCAAGAAAAATTTATTAATCATTAACATAATCTTATTGGTCAATAAAGAGTGTTGGTTGGTCAATAACAAGTAGCTAACCTCCAATAAATGCCTAATTTACAATAGGTGTTTATGTAACAATAACGTACCAACTTACAACAAGTAACTATTAGGTAATAGCTACCTTTTACTCAATGGGTATCTCATATACAATAGGGATCTAACTTGAAACACCTTCAATAATAGAGCTTTAGCTAGCAATGGGTACCATTTCTATAGTAGAGTCTGATAAGCCAAAAACAAGTTCTTATCCAAACCCAACAAGTTCAGTACATTCTACCTAACCAAATAGCTCCACCATAACCATAGTTTGTAAATAAAATCCATAATAAAAACCTTTGTTAAAATTCTTATAAAAAATAACATCCACCATAACAATTATATAATCCTAATGTATGGATATATATTCTTGGTCAATTGACCAATCAAACAAACATACCTCAGTATGCTATTCCTACATCATACCCGAGTTAAAGTAATTCACCTTTGGCTGTGTGACCCCAACTACAATAGGTTGCACCATCTAGCTTCCTAGCCTAAAATCCTTAACAAATGAAGGATTCAATTATAGCCATTCAATCTGGGAAGCAAATGAAGTTCAAATTAGAAGAGATATGATCATATCCATATAATATGGATTACCTCCAATATTTTTTCCTCTAGGTTATGAGCCTCCCAAATTTGATAAATATAAGGGAAAAGGTGATCCAAAAGAGCATTTAAAATAATTTTTTGTTAAATGCCAACATGTGGCCTACAATGATATGTTTGTGTGTGTGTGTGTGTGTGTGTGTCTATATATATATATATATGCATGTGTGTATATATATATATATATATATATATATGTATGTATATATGTGTATGTATATATGTATATATATGTGTATATATACACATATGTGTGTGTGTAGGAGACATATTTAATGTACCCATTATGGTAAAAGAAACTGTAGCTCCTATATAAGACCTCACACAAAACATAACAGATAACATGCAAGTGTATCCCAATTTTAACCAAAGTGGGTCTAGTATGCTATAGAGAAACACACAATAGGTTACTCATGCAAATACCTCAAGTGGATTTAAAGAACAAGGGGAAGGTATGAATATTTCTCAAACATAACAAGCAACTTCCACTCTTCAACCAACAACTACTTGAAACATGAAACAAGTGGCAAATAACCAAAAATAGACCAATATTCTACCCTAAGTGTTGAAAACTACACCATCTCAATAAATGAAAAGTAATATCCCTTACAACACATCTAGATAAATATACCAACCATCAGAAAAGTTTATTAATCAATAACATAATCTTATTGGTCAAAAACGAGTGTTGGTTGGTCACTAACAAGTACCTAACCTCCAATAAATGCCTAACTTACAATAGGTGTTTGTGCAACAATAACATACCAACTTACAAGTAGCTATTAGGTAATAGCTACCTTTTACTCAATGGGTATCTCATAAACAATAGGGATCTAACTTGAAACACCTTCAATAATAGAGCTTTAGCTAGCAATGGGTACCATTTATACAGTAGAGTCTGATAAGCCAAAAACAAGTTCTTATCCAAACCTGAAAAGTTTAGTACATTCTACCTAACCAAATACCTCAACCATAACCATAATTTGTAAATCAAATCCATGTTAAAAACCCTGGTTAAAATGCTTATAACAAATAACATCCACCATAACAATAATATAATTCTAATGTATGGATATATATTCTTGGTCAATTGACCAATCAAACAAACATACCTCAATATGTTATTCCTACATCATACCCCAATTAAATTAATTCACCTCTGGTTGTGTGACCCCAACTACAATAGGTTGCACCATCTATCTTCCTAGCCTAATATCTTTAACAAATGAAGGATTCAATTATAGCCATTCAATCTGGGAAGCAAATGAAGTTCAAATTAGAAGAGATATGGTCATATCCATTTAATATGGATTACCTCCAATACCTTTTCCTCTAGGTTATGAGCCTCCCAAATTTGATAAATATAAGGGAAAAGGTGACCCAAAATAGCATTTAAAACAATTTTTTGTTAAATGCCAACATGTGGCCTACAATGATATGTGTGTGTGTGTGTGTGTGTGTGTGTGTGTGTGTGTGTGAATACACACACACACACACACACATGTATGTATATATAGTATATATGTGTATGTATATATGTGTATATATATGTGTGTATATATACACACATATATACATATGTGTGTGTGTGTGTGTGTGTGTGTGTGTGTCACATATTTAATGTACCCATTACGGTAAAAGAAACTGTAGCTCCTATATAAGACCTCACACAAAACATAATAGATAACATGCAAGTGTATCCCAATTTGAACCAAAGTGGGTCTAGTATGCTATAGAGAAACACACAATATATTACTCATGAAAATACCTCAAGTGGATTTAAAGAACAAGTGGAAGGTATGGATATTTCTCAAACATAACAAGTAACTTCCACTCTTCAACCAACAACTACTTGAAACATGAAACAAGTGGAAAATAGCCAAAAATAGACCAACATTCTACCCTATGTGTTGAAAACTACACCATCTCAATAAATGAAAAGTAATATCCTTTCTAACACATGTAGATAAATATACCACAACCATCACAAAATTTTATTAATCAATTACATAATCTTATTGGTCAATAAAGAGTGTTGGCTGGTCAATAACAACTAACCTCTAATAAATGCATAATTTACAATAGGTGTTAATCCAACAATAATGTACCAACTTACAACAAGTAACTGTTAGGTAATAGCTACCTTTTACTCAATGGGTATCTCATATAAAATAGGGATCTAACTTGAAACACCTTCAATAATAGAACTTTAGCTAGCAATGGGTAGCATTTATACAGTAGAGTCTGATAAGCCATAAACAAGTTCTTATCCAAACCCAACAAGGTCAGTACATTCTACCTAACCAAATACCTCCACCATAACCATAGTTTGTAAATAAAATTCATGTTAAAAACCCTTGTTAAAATGCTTATAAAAAATAACATCCACCATAACAATAATATAATCCTAATGTATGGATATATATTCTTGGTCAATTGACCAATCAAACAAACATACCTCAATATGTTATTCCTACATCATACCCCAATTAAAGTAATTCACCTTTGACTGTGTGACCCCAGCTACAATAGGTTGCACCATCTAGCTTCCTAGCCTAAGATCTTTAACAAATGAAGGATTCAATTATAGCCATTCAATTTGGGAAGCAAATGAATTTCAAATTAGAAGAGATATGATCGTATCCATTTAATATGGATTACCTCCAATACCTTTTCCTCTAGGTTATGAGCCTCCCAAATTTGATAAATATAAGGGAAAAGGTAACCCAAAAGAGCATTTTTTTTTTTTTTTTGTTAAATGCCAAAATGTGGCCTACAATGATGTGTGTGTGTGTGTGTGTGTGTGTGTGTGTGTGTGTGTGTGTGTGTGTGTGTGTGTGTGTGTGTGTGTGTGTGTGTGTGTATATATATGCATATATATGTATATATATGTATGTATGTATATATGTATCTATATATGTATGTATGTATATATGTATATATATGTATGTATGTATATATGTATATATGTGTATATATATGCACATATATACATATGTGTGTGTGTGTGTGGGAGACATATTTAATGTACCCATTACGGTAAAAGAAATTGTAGCTCCTATATAAGACCTCACACAAAACATAACAGATAACATGCAAGTGTATCCCAATTTGAACCAAAGTGGGTCTAGTATGCTATAGAGAAACACACAATAGGTTACTCATGAAAATACCTCAAGTGGATTTAAAGAATAAGGGGAAGGTATGAATATGTCTCAAACATAACAAGCAACTTCCACTCTTCAACCAACAACTACTTGAAACATGAAACAAGTGGCAAATAGCCAAAAATAGACCAACATTCTACCCTATGTGTTGAAAACTACACCATCTCAATAAATGAAAAGTAATATTCTTTTTAACACATGTAGATAAATATGCCACAACCATCACAAAAGTTTATTAATCAATTACATAATCTTATTGTTCAATAAAGAGTTTTGGTTGGTCAATAACAAGTACCTAACCTCCAATAAATGCCTAATTTACAATATGTGTTTGTGCGACAATAACGTACCAACCTACAACAAGTAATTATTAGGTAATAGATACCTTTTACTCAATGGGTATCTCATATACAATAGGGATCTAACTTGAAACACCTTCAATAATAGAGCTTTAGCTAGCAATGGG